>JAUBOD010000356.1:280843-293276 GCA_032353885.1 Nothura maculosa | reverse complement strand
CCCCTTCACTCTGCCTGCTCACTAACCCAGTGTCCTTTTCTAAGATAGGAAATAATCTGTGGATGGGCAGTTCAGTTGCCCATTGTGGACCGAGGAATAGCGTAGTCTCCATCGTATTTACCGTGATTCCTGCTGGATCCAGGCTTGCCACAGAGCATTACACAGTGTTTCTCACCTGCATAATTCATAAGCGTGGACCCCAGGGCTGCTCACGCACTTCACGTAAATAGCCCCACTGAGCTACATCCAGCCAGGAGGATCTTGTTACAGGGTCAGTGCCTTGGTTGCAGGAGGGCTGGGAAGGTGTTTTTTAAATCCTCTTCCTTTTGATGTGAGACTCTTCTCTTTAAGGTGCTGGCTAATTGCCATTCTATTATCTGAAACTTGCGTATTTGCCTTTTAGAAGGCTTTCACTTCTGTCCATATTAGTTTTACTTCCCTGCTGAAAACTCCTGTTCTTGTTGCCATGTTTTTGTGTAGGGTTTCTTTTTATTGTTGTCTTGTTGTTGTTTTTTATTTTTTTTTTCATTTTACTTCACTCACCTTTAAAACTAATTAATTCTTCATAATATAAAAACACATTAATCACAAAATCCTTTTTATTTTTTCCCCTATTCTCTTACTTACCCTATATATCATACAGTCACACATCTTGCAGTGTTAGGTACTGTTCCAAGTCACATGACAATTCCTGGAATAGCAGTGTATGTCTTACTAAAATCTATCTTGCTTTTGAGGAAAAATAAATAGCCTTTGCTTGCTTTTTGACAATAGGTCAGAGAGTTGAAAGCTTTTTCCAGATCACAGCATGAAACTGCAGAAGGAAATTATCTTATTTACTCAGTGATTGGATAATTAATGTAATATTTGATATCCAACCCGACTACCTTTCCAAAGCTCCGAGCATTTTTCCATGAATGCAAGCTGCCAATGGGCTTTGGAAATCTGCTTGGAATGAGCTGCTAATCCCCAGCAGAGCTCTGACTATTAGCACTATCATCTCTGCACTCTGGGAGAAGGCAATGCTTAGTAGTAGGGCAGGATTTCTGCAAATCATCTTCTAGGTGTCGTATTTTTCATATTCTTTAGGAAAATAATAATCACCATACATCCCAGTTTGCTTGTCTAATAACTATCAATTTTGTAATGTGGCAGTGTTAAGTATATATGGACACTGTGATAGGTGGAACAACTCAAAATATCAACAGGCTTTTCAACCTTCAAGAAACTCTTTGCGCAAATAATTCATTTTTATCCACTACAGTATTGTAAGAATTGTATGATCTGCACTTCATTTTACAGTCTTGAAGTGAAGCTGCTGCAGAAGTCCAAGGATACCATTACATAAGCCACCATAAATGTGAAATTAAAATAGATTAAATTTATGTCATATGACACTAATTTCTAAGAGACCTTACTGCAATAAAAAGTAGAGGAATGAGGCAAGAGAGTGCTAATGTGTGACTTAAAACCATATTCATCACCTTTATATTTAATTCCTTTTGGTTACCAGGTTGAGATTTCATAACCTTTAACAAGTGAGCTGCAAGTGTTTAATACTTAGTCAACAGCACAAATGGGATAAAGAACAGTTATTAATTAACTCATTGACTTATATGATAAGAGCTTGGCTATCAGTACGTTTTATAGGTTCAGAACACGTGCTCTGAGTGTCCCTGCTGGAGCAGGGAGGGTTGGACTAGATGATCTCTAGAGGTCCCTTCCAACCTCAACCGCTCTGTGATTCTGTGATTTTGGATAGTGGATTTCAGCAGACCTTGGCACGTGTGATTAGGAGTCACCTGAGATTGCCTCCAAGTGAGGGAAGATGTCCAGAGTCTATGACTCAGAGGTGGCCTGTGGCCACTGTGTTCCCCATTAGACGAGAATTCCTTTGGTGCAAGATATGGCTCAATTGATGGTTACAGAATATAATCTAAAATTAGGAGCTAGGTTAATTCCTCTGCTGTCTAATATTAGTACAGAATTTTTAGGCCATTTCTTTAATTGGTGTGTTTATTATATGTCCCAAGCAAGGATTTGTTCTCTCTGAACAGGATTATGAAGCAGTGCCACAGACCATGGAATTCAGGATGGCATGAAGGCATTTAAAACCTCAGGCCAGCCTCGTTGGGCATTTGTCATGTTTTCTATTTTGAGGCTAAAGAACAGCGCAGAACTGTGACTAAAGATAAATAGTGCAATATTGTAAACATCCTGGAGATGTTACAGCATAACTCTGCAAAATCATTAGGTTGGTCACTTACTGGTACCTTAATGCTTGGTCTGGTGGTGAGCTGCAGTGAATTCAATAGGGCAGAGCTGCTTTATGTTCCCTGTGGTTTAGGCTGTCTGTGGGGAAACGCTGTCTTGTCTCCTCCGAGTGTGCAAGCCAAGCCCTCTGGATAGGTTTTTCCTAGGAATAAGAGGGCTTTTTCTGTCTTTGATCTTTGTTTCTTGCTCCCTAGTGACACTGAAATAAACTTTTGGGTGAAAGGAGAGTTTATTTTGCTATTGCGCATGCAGGGTGTGACAGGCTGGACTGGCTGGAGCTTTTTGGTGGTCTGTCCTTGTGCTTTCAGGCAGCACCCAGAAATCACCATGACTTTCACACTTCAAATGGACCCACTTGAGCTGTTCACTCTTTTCTCTAAAAGAAGCAAAGAAGCCTCCAGACCACAGGAGAGATGGTCCCCTGTCACAGCACTCCCACCTGGTGTTAATGGTATTAATGAGAAGAGAAACTGTGCAAATATGTTATTGGCTGCTTGTAAGCAGTTGGATTTAACAATCCTGGGAGAAAGAGTGTTGCAGGCAAGAGAAAGAAAAGCCCCTGCTCTTCAGAAGGGCTGAGCTGTGCATATCCACCAAGCGTTTGAATTGGTGACATTCTTTCTTGCCCTCCACAGCCCGTCCCCCGGCAGCTTGGGGGTCAGTACATTTGCAGAATGTACAGTATTAGATGACCTGGACTTTGAGCAGTCGTTAAGTATGTGCATCATTTATTAGCATTAAAATAACAAGCGAAGGAGCAGTGTGTATGCTTCCATCAGTGATTTTTACCAAAATTTACAAAATTCAAGACTTTCTACTGGACTTATTTTAAATTACTTTTTTGGCCAGTACTGCAGCTAGTCTTACGCATGCCATGCTGTGGTCTCAAAGGAGTCTTTCAGTGGCCATGGTTCACCTGTCTCCTCAAGCTTCTGTTTGAGTGAGAAGGATTCCCAAGCATATATTTACATCCTTAACTTTACACTGTGTTTTTCTATTTTATCATCTCTAGATAGTAAAAAAGAAATGATCACACATTTCCAATGGGATGTTTACATCTGTGTATTTCAGCACCATTAAAATATCAATCATCAGAAGTGTTATGTTTGAGTGGTTTGCAAGTATATTACTCTGATTTTTTTCTTCTTTTTGTTATGAAAGAAAGCTTCAACTTGATCAGAATACTCATTTTTGAAATCCTCCCTGTTTTTAGCATTTTATCAAATGTACTGTTCACAACTGAAAGGAGATGAGATTGTGACATTATTGCAGGACATGTCAGGGATGGTCCCTGTATCGTCAGCTGATGGAGGCCTTATCACCTCTGATACCACTAGTTTCTCCAGTTTTTAGTGAAACTTCTGTCCTGCTTTTTTCATGAATGAAACAGCTTTGTGTTATTTGAAGGTGCTGAGCGTTACTGCATGTCTGTCCACCTGCTTTATTGCAGGCAATATTCACCATTTTTACAGTTTTTGAAGATGTGAAGGGTAACAAAAAAGATGCAGGCAATGCAGGCATAAGTTACATAGTGCTTTTCATTTCAGTGCCTCTCCACTAATGTGTCTGAATACTGACTGCAGTTCAGCATGACGTTTGCAGGGGGAAGAGCTCCAAAAACATATTGTGTACATACATTAATTTCTCTCTACATGATGTCCCTCAGGGTGAAGATAGATGTTGCAGTCTATCAGCCTTTCATCGCTCTGAGCACTTTCCTTTGCCTTCTGTGTTCTGTTTCCTTCTTTTTTGAATGCATTTTACTCTCTAAACTTCTTTTTATAGATTAAGATCTCCTTAAGGGAACTGGTCTGTATTTCTTCTGCCTACAGACCTGCCTGCGTCTGCACACAGGCAGAAGTCTCCTGCTGAAGATATGGATGTAGAAGTGAAACTTTTGATCTTTCCTCCCACCCTCATAAACATGGATCTCTAATAATGTACTTAAACCATTATCTGCTCTTTCCTATTTCAACCACTAAAACTTGCCTGCGTCAGTTCGTTTAACAATAACTTTATATCAGTTAATACTTTGTGTAACTACTAGAATAGAGCCACCTTGGTGTAAGGCATTCTTGTTTTATGTGTGTCAGCTAAAGGAAGGGAGGACTTTTAGTGGGTACTTAACTCCATGCATACTCCAGTCTTTATTATTTTACATCAGATGGAGTTTTTTTCTTTGTCAATTTACCAGATTTGCTATAAAAAGGGAATGGAAGTTTAAGCATATTTAAATATATGCATCTAGAGACTAGTTGCCGTGTAAATGTAATGGTCTTTCTTTAAAAAATCATTAAAAGAAGAAATAAAAAAAGAACATCTGAAAAACAAGAGAAAGTAAATTTTTTCTTAATATTGCAGTTATTCAGTTCTTCTAGTTTTAAGAATGTGAGAAGGTACTTGTGGCTATAGCGAGCAAAAAAAGAGAAGTCATGACTGCTCTCAATTTCCATATGTACTTACTTTGTTTGTTTTCCTCTTACCCGTCTTTGATATAGAATAGTTTCTTCCTGTTTTTCATTAAGCTGGTGCTGCCTTGCACCCCCATGGTCAAATATAAAAGAACTGTTGCAAGCAAAGAAGTCATGCCTAACACATCTGATAGTGTTTCTGTGTTCATATGAAAGCTCTAAAGATCCTTGATAGTTTATTAGTTATGTAAGGAGGAGTCTTTTACTTTCACATTGAAGAGCTTATTGTCAATGAAGTAGGTACTAAAGCGACTGGCTTGTACATCTGCATTGCATCAATTTAGATATGGATAACTGGGTAACCAAGAACTGCTGGACTGAAGTGAAAAATTACTTTCTGCCTAAATGTCACAGAATCACAGAATCACAGAATGGCTGCAATTGGAAGGGACCTCTAAAGATCATCTAGCCCAACCTCCCTGCTCCAGCAGGGACACCCAGAGCACGGGGTACAGGGCGGCATCCAGGCGAGTTTGGAAGATCTCTAGAGAAGGAGACTACAACCTTTCTGGCAGCCTGTTCCATATCACTTGTTTTCAGTTCTGTAACATAGGAAAAAAAAGAAAAATCAAGTATCTGGGAAAATGAGATTAAAAAAAGAGGCAGAGAAACACTTTTATATGGAGTAAGACTTTTTAGCCTACTTTTGTATTTGTTTTATTTTGTTCTTTCTCAGTATTATTTGCTGAAAAACTATATCTCAGCTGAGTATGTGAAATATTGCCTGGATCAGTCAGTAGTAGTATGCAAACAGCTATTGCCTATGTGGGCACAGGGCTTGAGCTTACACTGCAGAGCAGTTGTTAGGCTGTTTTGGAGCTTCCTTTTCACATTTTTTTTTCACTGAAAGATCTGAAGCTCTTCTTAGCCCTAAGTAGACAGACTGTGGTTTTATTAAAGGTTAGGTAAAAGTAATGGTTCTCATCTTTCTCACCTCTTTTCTTACTCATATTATTTTAGATTCAATTTCCTCTTTTTTTTCTTTTTGTCCATTAGATTTTTGTGGAATAGATTTGGTGTTTTTGGTAATTGCATTTCTATTTGCACTACATCTGATCTTGCATTTGGAACTCTCTTGATTTGATGGGGAATTTGATAATCAACAGAAAATTACAAGAAAGGATTAGTGTCAGTATATTTGGGTTGATTTGATTTGTTTCTAGAAGCCATTAAAAGTAGATGTGCTAACAGGTTTCAGGTTTGTCATAGTTTGATTATAGGTGTATCTGCTGCGATAGTCAAAACTGTGTGTTCATAGTTGCTATCTTCTGTCATTTGTCACTGAAGGATCTAACACTCCCCCTTGCCAGCTCGGAATATTCTGAATAGGAATTCAGCATATTCAGGCCATTTTTTGCTAGACCCTCTGTGAATGCGAGTGCCACAAAAGCCAGGCTCTATCTGTCTTCCCGGAGCCCCATTTTGGTCATGTCTGGTAACTGGTATGTGCTTGACTTTCACATGCTCACAAAAGGCATTGTTGTAGCCCTGCATATCATAAAATCTGCCTTTGCTGCTCAGTTTTGTATTGGCGAATGAACCAGAAGAACTTGTAGTTCCAGTAAGAGTGGTTTTGCCGCTGCTGTTATTCTTTTCTTGTGGTTTCTTTTTTTTTTTTCCTTTATCATTTTGGGGGTGGAGACTGTTTGTTTCTTTAACAGGCATATTATGATAATAGAATCAAGAGATAAGATTTAATCAACGTTTGTAATATGAATACATAATAAAACAGTAAAACATGTAAATAAGGCCCTATTGGTAACCTGGCTTTTGAACTGTGCTTTATGATATGTTTTTAGATGATGTAAGTATAATGTTCTTGCTTTTGGTAGAACTTCTAAAGGAAAGATTTTAATTTTCTCTTTACTCAAACTAAGCTTTTGTTTCATGTTAAATAGTAGTAGTGAAATGAGATTGGTATCTGCTGAATGAAGAATGAGAGTGCATTCAGCCATTTTCTTTATATGTTATCTTATCAGCATGATTTTGCTTTATATACATTGGAATGAGTTATATCAATTATAACTTCCATTTATCACTGCCGACAGGCATGCTCCACTTTTTAGGGCCCTGATACAGACCGTGCCTCCTCAGTCACCCGCTGGCTTGGTCTGCTGGCTAAAACCCCAAGGCACAGGGTGAAAGGGAGGAAAACAAAGCAAATCCAAGCAAAGTTTTAACAGCAAGAATTCCAGATCCTTGTCCTCTTCCTCCCAAATTCCAGCTAAAGCTCTGTCTTGAATAAGCGTGTTCCCTGTCCCTTATGACAGAAAGGGATGTGGAAACAATTACTCAGCCTGAGTCATAAAAGAGATAAACCCCGAAAGATAGACAAAAATGTTTATCCTGCTCTGAGCCACATTAGCCCAGGGCTGTGAAGTCTTATTTCCATGTCGTGCCCCGATTTTGAACCGTTTGTCTGAGGCCGGTTGCAGAGCGCGGCTGCAGGGCAGGGCCGCTGTCCTGCAGGCCTGAGGAACCTGCCTGGGCCGCTTGGAAGCCTCTGGAAGCTGCGGGGAACCAGCCCATCCCACCTGGCAGGAACAGGAGCCTTCCTCATGTAGCATCTTCACTAAAAGGCTGTTCACAAACCCATTTGTGAGATCTTTTCTTCTAGTTTAGTTGATTCGCCTACATTAGGAAAGATTGATTTTTTTGGCTGTTGCTGCTACTCTTAGTCCAGATTCTTTTACAGATACTCACTAGAGAGATTTAGAAAAAAATGCTGATCTTCAGGGAAATGTTCTGTCCTGAAAAATGACAGAGTTTTTGTAATTATTATTCCAAGGCTGAAAACATACCTGAGGGAGTGATTCCTTTCCGTGTTTTCTTTGTGATATTTTACCGTGAAAATATGACTAAGTCATGGTGAGTTGAGCTTCGCACACTGACAGTTATTTGGAAAATGTTTCTTTATGGCGATAAAGGAACTTTATTTCAAGTACCTTCGTGATGCTTGTGTCAATAACCTAAGCAACCACCATGCCATTTGCATTCTCATCAGCTTTTATGTATTCTGTAATCTCCACTGTTACAGAGACAAATTCTCTCTAAAATAAATAACAATGATTTTGAAAAAAAGAGCTAACTATGAATTGAATTAATTTCACCTAAATCTCCCATTCATGGTGACTTGTTTGATTGCATAGTTATAAGATCTTCTGGCCTTCTGGAATGATCTAGCAAGCTGTTTGTGTCTTCTATAGTTCTTTAGCACTTCCATCCAGCTTGTGGCACCAAACTGAACAGCCAAAGTAGCCTGAACAATCAGTAGGGAGATTATGGAGAATATGCCTGGAAGTAGTTAAGTTAGTTAGGAAGTTAGTTAGTTAAGTTAGGAAACTAATATAGACATTATACTGAAGTTTTAAATGGAACCTTTTATGGAAATGTGAAGAAATTTCCTTACTTTGCAAGTTTTGCCTTGAGCATGGTCATCTATTTGCTTGCAGTGTTCTGTCTTCTCAACTTTTGTAATTAAAAATTAAAAATTAAAATTTTTTTTAATATTCCAATAAACCTATAAGAAAAGACCACTGAGGTTTAAATTTATGGGAGTTTAGGAGATGTTAGGAGACAAAAATGTTATCATTTCTGCACTAAAATGAAATTTTATTGGCCACATGGCCTTTAAACAACTCTTAAAAGATCATAGAAATGCAATGGCTGAAGCCAGAATTCCTGGGGAGAGTTCTAGGTCTGTTATTACCTATGAGACCAATAGATGATTGTTTGACTTTAGAAATTAGAAATCATTTCCCTTTAATTCTATAAAATCTAAGTCCAAAGAAGCACCTTAATGCTATGTATGATGAGACATCAGCAGAGGATTACTTATTTATTACAAATAGCATCGACCATCAGCTTAAGTGATCTCAGACTAGAAATTTCTACTATATTCTGTCATGCAGCAAAGTCTTGAGGTAGTAATATTTTGTAGAGAGAAAAAAAGGAATAGTTGTCTTTTAAAATATGTTTTGACAAGTATTCTTTTGCAGAGACCTTCTGTAATTCTGCTTTAGTGTTCCTCATTTTTTGAAGGAACTTCTCCAGATTTCATTTAATCTCTTATTAATAGGTTTGTTAAGTGAAAAACATATCAGAAACATTTAGTTTGTTGATATTTCTGGCTATCAAGAATAGCTGTCTACACTTGAAAAACAGAAAATAAGTAATCCTGTTACTTTATTTGCACAGTAAATGTCAAATAGTAAGTGCTACCTCTTAGCTGTACTTCATACAACTAAAAACCAACTGACTTTATAATGGTACAGAGACACACATGTGCTATCAGTGTGTTACTCATTTCTCCATAGGAAACATGTCTCAGCTTAAAATCAGCAAATATTTTTTAATTTTTAAAAGAAGAATGGCTGTTTTTTTTTTTTAGAAGTGTTTAATCTTCCGGTCCATTGTATTGGGAGGTGTCCTGCTCAATTTGGTGACAGAAGGGTCAAAAGATAAACTGTAACCAATACCTCTGTTTATTTTTTTGACGATGTTAAATTAGCAACCCCGCAGACCTCTCGCAGAGAAGTACAACCTGAGTAATTGAACATGTCGCTGGGGAGTATGCTTGGTTAAGCTGATTCCTATTATGTTGACTTGTCAGGGACCAGTAATTAAAGCTGAAGAGGGATGCTCATTAGTGTCTACAAAATGATTCAGAGAGCAGCCAGGAAGAGCCCTTCAGGCAACACCTGCGGAAAGCTGACGCTGCCGGTGAGGTGAGCCCGGCTACACGGGTGCCGGGGGCCCCGCGACCACAAAGCGGAGCAGAACGCAGGGCCGCAAGTGCCCGCGGTTTGCAGAACCACATTGTGCTTTCACCTTCCACATTTCTGCCTTGCTGCCTCTGCACAAGTGCATTTTTATCCTTTGTGGTGTAAAATGCACAGCAGTGTCTATTCCAGCAGTTTGCTCCTTAATCTCTGGCTCATCTCAGTCATTTTGCTGGAAGCATCGCAGTATCAGTAATCTCACTGCTTCTTTGAACTCTCAAGGGTCTGTTTGGATAACCTCTAGGAGTTACAGTGCTTTTGATCATAAATGTCTTTTTAAGCATATATTTTTCACACTTTCTCTTTAAATAATAGGATTTTTAAATTTTATTGTATACTACCTATGCTATTGACTGTAATACAGTAATTTCTGTGAAGAAGAAGAAAACAAACAGGAAAATGCTCTGTGAGACTTGCTTCAAACAATAGTGCTTATCAGAGCAGGAAACCCATATTTTAATTGTGATGCTATATTATTCTTTAAAAGACCTCAAATTTGTATGGAATTGGGAACTTTGGGCAGTTTGAGCTGTGAGGATTGCGCAGATTTCTTCTTCCATGCATATTATGAGAAACTCAGTTTTCTGAGACACTCGGTATAGTAAAAGAAACCTATACAGCTTAGAAATGTATACAAAAGCACGTTAAGACAAAACCCTGTGAAATTGGTTATGAAAGCTCAGTGCATAACGGAAAACTGAGGATGTGGCAAGTTTCTTAATGAATAATTTGGTTTCATTCTTTCAGATGGTCTCTTTAGTGATTTTTATCATGCATGTTAACATACATTGTTCTGCTCATTTCAACTGTTTAGCTGGAAATCCGTGTGTCACATGCTGCCCTCTGCTCACCCATTGTGTTCCCACTAGATGAGGGCACCCTTTTCTGCTCTGGAGGTGTCCTGTTTGCTGAGACCTTCTGCAAAATCTTCATGCCATGAATTTTCATGAGAAAGGTTAAAACTGAGTCAGGTGATATCCATGTGACAAACTTTAATCATTAAACCTGTTAGTTAATCTCAGCTCCCAAATCTCCTTTGTGGTGGCTTACAGCACAGGCTCAGAAATGAGCTGGCAGCAGCATCCATCCTAATGGGAAACTGTTACATCTGGAGGCTAGTGGGGCATATTAGGAAAGCACATAAGAAAAATCTTTTTTTTTCTTTTTTTCCCCCCAAAACATTTCTGTTTGTTAGTGTGGGTTCTGGAGATGTTCTACAGTTAAGGAGGACTTTAGCCTTTCAAAGTTTGTGGTTTTCAAATTCCTCTCCCTGTGATTTGAGGCTGTATGGACAAAATATTTTTTTCTGTTTCTGGAGTAAATTTCTCTACAATGGCACATTTCCACAATTTCCACATTTCCTGGGAAAACTGATCTGTCTTAATTTGAGTATCCAAAGCTAAGATAATGAAAATCTTTCGAAACACTGAGTAATGGGCTGAAAAGAAAGCGTGTAACTTTCCAAGATCTGCTACCATCATACACAATTCTAACTATTAAACTAGAAGTTGTTTAGAACTGAGGGAGAGAAGGATTAGACTCTTATAAATAGAGATTAGAAATGCTCATTAAGTAAAAATTAAATTATTCAGGAATCCCAAATATTGCCATTTGTAAAATGCAAGTCTGGAAGAAGAAAAGCAGCAAAATATATGTTCTGTCTTTTTGTACGTTCCTTGTCACCTCTCTACATGTTATAAATTGGAGTACCATTGAATCAATTTTAATGGTTTTGTTAATCAGTATAATCTGTATTAATATAGCACTTTAATAGTTTAGTGCCACTTGTCAATAATTTGACCAAGTGAATTTGACATCAGCAACAAAAAAGTTGGGATGTCATTTAATAAAAAGGAAGATGAACAATCAAGTAATCACTTCTCAAAGGTTATTTAAAGGCGTAGCCAGGCAAGAAAAAAAATGGTCAAAAATTCTACACTCCTTTTGAACTGGGATCTCCTAACTTGGTGCAGGCTTGTGTCTGACATGATACTTGGACCTGGTGACTGCCTTTTGTTTCAGATTCACTAATCTTTTGCTATTAAGATAAACAGTCTTGGGAAATGAGACTTCAGGGGTACTCATTTGACACTTCAATATCATGATCTGTTTCCATTTTCAATGCAATTTAAAAGATATAGATTTGTTCCCATAAACTTCTTGGTAGCCTCTCTTCAAAATTGTATTTTATCTTGGGTGAGCAAGTCAGAATGTCCATGTGAGAACAAACTCTTTCCTAAAGTAGCATTTTTCAAATAGGTTGACTGTAACATGTAAAGCTTGGAAATAATCCTTAGAGGTGAATGTCACACAACTCCTTTGAGTAAATTTGCCATAGGTCAGTGTAAGACCAGCAGTGTTCAGCTGTAAAGTGGTGGGAGTATCTATACAGTCTAGGAAACATGCCTGGGGAGAGAAAATTAACAAGGGCCACTAGCACTTGTAGAAATGTTCCATGGGACAAATGGCCAAAACCCCAGCCAATTTCTATTAACAACTCAAAAATACTCAATGGAAATTCGGAAAGACATTTCTTTGAGTTTATCTTTAACCTGACCTTAAATAACTTAAATGAGAATTGACAGCTATTTTCTGTTCAGTTGAGAGTGAAAAATAAGTATTTATGTATTGTGAAAAAAGAACACTCAGGATAGTTAAAACACTTACGTGCTCACTTGCAGTTTGAAAGTTACTGAATGTGCAAGGGGAACATTGCTATGACTGAGGAGGTCTCCGGACTTCCTGAGCTAGTATGTCCCTCTTGCAGGGCAGAAGGTTCATCCTGACTCTGAAAATGAACATAGTCCTCTAACCGCTGTTTTCATGGCAAGTTTCAGTTGCTATGAATTGATATTTCCTGATTACAGACTTCTTTTTGGAAAAATCTGTTCTACCTTAATTTTTAAA
>JAUBOD010000356.1:262573-275671 GCA_032353885.1 Nothura maculosa | reverse complement strand
TAATGCACCCCAGGATCCCATTGGCCTTCTTGGCCACCAGGGCACACTGCTGTCTCATGGTCAACTTGTCGTCCAAAGTTCACTTTAGGTTTAGTTCCAGTTTTAGTTGAAATTTATCTGCTAAATTTGTGTACAAATTGTTTTGTTTTCTTTAAAAAAATCACCAAATCCAAAGGACTCAGTCCATGGCATTTACACATTTACATCTTTCAGGCAGTCTGATTAACTATGGTCTCGCCTGTAAGTGAGGACCTCAAAATAATGAGGCTGTACGGGCTCTCAGGTAAGCAGCATGGCTCTCATCACTGATCCTTGCAGAGGTGCATGAGATGTCTCCAAGCTATAAAGATGTTTTCTGGTATTCCTAGGAAATGCTATACATGAACCTAACTGCTTCTTGTATTAACTATTTAGCTTGTGATGGAACCATCCACCTGCTCTCGCAGGGCTTTTTATGATACTGAAGCTATACTGAGGGTTTCCTATCCCTACCACTCACTCCACCCTTCCAGGCTCCTGCCTGTCCTCTACTGTGGACTGCAGTGGCTTTTGAGCTTGTATTGTGAGTTGGATCTTGATGAAAACCAACCTCCCTCTCATATGCCTCTGCCCCAGAAGCCCAGCAATTGGCCTTTGTTTTTTTTTTTTAAGAACATTAAATGGTCCAGGTTAAAGCATAGCTCCAACCAGCACTCGATCCTTGCTGGGGATCAGTGGGTGGTGGACTGTTGTGGAAACAGGACAGCAAGAGATTCATATGACAGAGCTGGAAAAGGAACTTTTAAAGCTAATTCCATCCACCATAGGAAAAACAAACAAACAAACAAACAAAACAGTATTGTTGAAGCTTCTAGAGATGTTTCATGGTGATTCAAATTCACTTTGAATATTTATAGTGTTGAGGAAGAGTAGAAGATGAGGAAGTTTTTCCAGGACTGGAATCCTGCAGAGGTAAAGCCTGAGCTGGCACAGCAGTGTGTGCATAGGTTACTATGGATAAGTGACTAGAGCCCATGACTTCTTGTGGTGAAAGTTACTCATGCCTTTAGGTATGCCACTGCTTTTTAAGCCCTACAGTCTTTAACTTTTTTTCAGAAACTCAGTGCATTTTTTTTATATAGAGGAATATTTTAAATACTGAGACTGTTTCCTGCCACTGGCGTTTGTGGCAATTCTAATTTTAGGCCTTGACCACTTAACTACCTTTCCTTTTAATAGAACATCAGAAACAGCATGGCCTTTATTTTCTGCATCATCAAAGCCCTGCACCTTTCTACAGAAGTACCTAGCCTCCAAGAGGCCAAATGCATCCCCCTGCTAGGCCATCTGCTGAATTTCACAGCAAAGAGAAATTTCATCAAATATAGGTAAACAATGTTTTAAGAAGAGAAGAGAAACCTTTTTTTTTTTTGAAAGCTCGCCTGATCAATAGGCTTCTGAAGGAGAAGAAAAAAAATCCATCCCCTTTAATAGACTTCAGGTCAGGTTCTAACCAAATGCGCTCTTTTCACTGGTAACACTTTGATTTTTTTTCACGGTGCCAGAAAAAATAAATTACCATCCAACTATGCAGTGTAGAAGTCAAAATATTGTAAATCAGAAAATACAGCTTGGTTACAACAGTGATTTCCATTGCAGATAGAGAATCTGAAGTTGCATTTTGTGTAATAATGGCTGCCTCTTTTAAAAATCACAAATAATGATAGTGATTAGTTAACAGTAGCGAATAAAACGTGCATTTAAAATTAACCTGACAGGGCATTTTTGTGTCATCCTGCCTGATGTGTACAGTCCATTCTTTCAAAAATGGAAGGAAGCTCATCTGAATTGTAAATTGGCAACACATTCGCGCCGAGGCCTCATTGTGCGACGGTGTGACAAATCACAAATGGAATATTGGCCGCGCTTCCATTTCTTGCGTTTCTTTTCTAGTTTCTGCTGCTATTATCATTAATCTGTTTTACAGAAGCTCTATAGCGGATGGTTCTGGACATGGAAAGTACATTAAGTGCCATTGTTGGCTATAGGAGGACTCTGTGTGGCTTCTGTGACCTGTGACTTCTCCTATTGGTTGTAATTCAGTACAGTTGCTACTAGTTTTGTGTCCTGCTGTGTGTGGACTTAAGAGATTCTGGCATAGTTTATGCCTGACAGCTCATTTCATAAGTATTGGATTACAGAGCTTTTGCTAAATTATGTTAAGAATATCTTAAGAAAGGATAGTGGAATGCGGGCAGCTTTTAAAAAGAAATATATACAAGTAAATCTGAAAGGATGCCGTTATCAGAAGCAAAGTGCACTCTCCTTTTTGAGCACTGAGCGGACTTGCCGGAATGCTGGAGATGATTAAAGGCAGTGACGTCGTGCCCTGAGAGGCCTGTTGGGCTCCTCGGCTGTCCCAGATTCCGTGTTTTTGTGCAGTGGGGCACAAGGAGCAGGTCGCTGCGGGGTGTCCACGCGCCCTGCGAATGCGGCGCTCGGCGGGTGCCCCTCGCGCCTGCTCCTGCTCTGGCACAAGGTCGGACGAGCAGGGAACGCGGCTCGGCGTGCAAACTGAGGGAAGGCTCAAAGAATATAGGATGGCATAGGAGCTGAAAGGGAGGACAGTAATTTTAGAAGAATATTAATAGGCACCAAATCAGCTACAGGCAGCAGCTTCTTTGTGCTGTTTCTTACCTCCTGCATCTCATACCAAATTCCTTTACTTCGACCCGCTTAAGGATGATCTCCCAGCATCAGCCATTTCCTACTAAGGCTTAAATTGAAAGATTTATGCCAACTCACCACCGTTTTAAAATATGCTTTGTGAATCGTAAAGGAAATAAGCTTCTGGCTATCTCTGGTTTAAGTTTCTTTTGTACGATGTGCTTCTATTGTTATCTCAGATTTCTTTTATGTTTCTCTTGCACTTTGTAAGTTGTTCATCCCTAATATTTGGTGCCTTTGTGCATATACTCTGTTTGGTTTCTGGTTTGGCATTTGCGGACTGTTCAATTCTTACCATGGTTATGTATTTAAACAAGAATGTCTTTTTTGTGTGTGTGTTCTCTGTCTGATTTTATGTAATATTATGCTGATTTCTGGCGGCTGCTAGAGCTAAAGATGTCCCAAGCAATATTAAGCTGACCTGGGTTCCCTATAGTTAGTGAAAATGGGGCTAGGGAACCTTGAGGGAGCCCACAGGGGCTATGTTTTAACCAGGATATAGCAAGTGGATACTGACAGCTAGGTAGGATGAGTTTGAATAAAACAGTAACATAAAGAAGTGCCCACTCTGTTAATGCCTGAAATGTTGTATAACAAGTTGTGTTTCTTCTGCACACCCCCAATATCCTGGTCAGTAAGACTGGTGGTGGAAGCAGGTGAGTGGAAGGGTGGACAGATCCTGTGTTTTGCCGCAGGAAACACACACTTATTTCAAAATGTTGTGTCATTTTGAGCCAGTCATCTAATTCTTCTGTACGTCACTTTATACAGCTATAAATTGAATGTTTTCCTTGTGCTTTTCACAGAGATTTCATTCAGGGATGGAAAAGCATCAAAAATACAAAATGCTTTTTTCTTATTAGAAAATTAATGCTTCAGTAAAGTGAAGTGCCTGGGTCACAGCATCACAAATGAAAATTTTCGTGGCATTGAAACCGTGCTGATTTATAAAAGCTGAGGCTTTGGCCTAGCACACTTCAGTGTAGCATAATTTGCCAACAATCAATATTTAGCAGTTATTTTCCATTGATGATACCATTAATAAGCTTGTCTCTTGACATTGCTGTGTGTTTACTTGTCGCAGTTCCAAGGTTTCTACCGTTTCACACTTTTTTTTTCGACCTTATTGAACAAAGACAAGGAAATATCTAATAGACTAAAGTCTAGTAACATGGTTCAGTGGACTAATACTTTAATCTGTGAGACCCTAGGATCAAGTGGACTCAATTTCAAGTCCTGCCACTATTAATTTAATCAGTAGTAACATTCCAGGTACTGAGAGTCTGGACTCTGCAGGTGCTTGTTGTTGGGCAAACATGTAGCACCCTCGCCCTTTCATAACATACTCATTAAAGCAAAAATACACCCACCCCATTCAAGACATCCATTAAAATAGATGTGTTTTTGCAGCCAGTGTTAAGAATGGCCCTCTGAAATAGCTTGATATGGCAACTTTTATAAATCCAGTATTGCAATTGGATGCACTTGTGTTTATGGAGTTCACTAAATGTTCACTTGAAGATAGTCTCCTGGGTCACCTTTTAAACAAACTTGCGTCAGAATTGCTTCAAAATTAGCTGAGTAATCAGATTTACAGCATGCCAGATGGTCCAGAAGCACACTCATAAAAGACTATCGATAGGCAGATAGTAGGTTAAAACTAGCAACATAAACCTAAGAAATGTTAAAATGTCTCTAGGACACTTCTTCCGTAAATTCCTTTGATTTTTTTTTGCTTCCTGCTTCATTTTGAATATGTGAGTGTAATTGTTTATGAGTGTGTGTGTACGTGTTCAAACATATGTATAATTAAATTCGTAGGGCTTGAATATGTTGTTTTTCTATGTGTTACATTGCTTTTTCCACATATACCTGCATATATTTTGCATACATGTAAGTTGTGTATACAGTAAGATAATTATGTGTAGTCTGTCTGATAGGAAACCTTGGCTTTGATGATTGTTTTTCCTAGACCTTTCCAAATGACCAAAATAACTATTTGGCTATTGACAGTTCTTGCTCATGAGTGTATGTAGTAATACTTATGTATTTAGTAATATATAATATTATTTCCTCCGGTAAAGGGTAGAATTGAAATGCTTTGAAAAGAAACAAACAACGAGGCTTGTAATTAAGTGTTGCTATTTTAAGTGGAGCTGCTTTTACCCATCAACAGTCTGTCCGTCCTTGTCCTCAGCCTTTAGGAGACGGCTGCACATGATGAAAAGTTTAACTTGTCAAGTATAAATTTAGATGTAGAGGCCGGAATATCAAACTCCATGAGTGATAATTATCAGCACCTGGAAATAATTTGTACCAGAGAGCAAAGGAACGAGTTTCCCCTTTCTGCAGATAGGGAGTTTTTAACCTCCCAATCACTGGAATACTCCCTGGAGCTTCAGTGACATGGCTTGTGGTTCATTCCCACTAGTAAACATGGCACCAAGCAATTAGATTGTCATTAGAAGACGAACATTAGCTTTGTAAAATAGGATTAAGAATAAGCTGAGAACAAATGATCAGCTAATGTATGCGGTTCATAAGGAGCCCCGAACACGCAGGCTCCCGCGCAAAGCCCATTGAAGCAGCTGGAATGCGCCCCCCTCCACTTCAATAGCCGCTGGCTCGCTCTCAAATCCCCCTTTTCCTTTAAATTTATAGCATTCACTCTCAAGAACTAAGGAAACTTTATAATTGGATAAAAGTTGCTCCTCCTCCAAAGTGCAAAATAGTAGGATGTTGTGCTGGAAACTCTACAAAGGCAGGAATTAATTTATTCCTCTGACCTGTAGGCAGACTGCCCCTTACACACACTCTTCCAAGGTTACTCCTCTGGTTTCTTCTTCTCCATATCCAGATACCATCTAAACAATTTCCCCTGCATTTCCAAACCTCCATCATCATTGCCTAGAGAGTGTATATGTATTTTCTTGGGGAGGCCAGCAAGATTGTCACATATGCCAAGAAGGTGTATCATGCCATTCAAAGATTTTTAGAGTTTAGAAGAACATAAAGTTAGCAAAAATGCAGTAAGATTCATGTGTAGTCAAGTTAAATGTTCAGTAGGTGTTTTAGTAAATATTGCCTAATTTTTACACATTTCAAGCGCAACAAGTACCACATTAATAATATTCTTAAATTTTTATTAACATTTGTTAAACTGTTTTTGATGAGGAGTCTAATGTGATTGATAAACAGAGTTCCACGGGAATTTTAGACAAGGTTTTTTTTTCTTTTCTGAAAAGCAGAAATAACTTACAAGAGAAAAAGAATCGCAAGGGTAAAATTAAAATCTGTCTTTAGAAAAGTGCTTTTCAGTGCTTGGTTGAGGATAAATGAATTAATTCAATAATTCATTCTCTGCGAATGATGAGTTACGTAGAGTAACTAAATTATGGGCTTTTAATTGTTACTTTCTTTAGTCTGTTGTATGAACATTTCATGTAATTATGTTTATTAGATAGTATAGATTTAGCTTAATCTAGGAAGTATATAGTGGAAATATAATTATAGACAAGAAAAATGGGAATCAAACTTATGTAATTTTCTGTTATTGTACAAAATGTTTCTGCAATTAAACTCTACTGAAATTTGAGTTTTGAATTTCAGCAGTTGTAATAGGTTGGAGTTATTAAACATCTGCCGGATTAGAACCATCATATATAATTTTAGAATCAGAGCCATAAACATTGGAGGAACTACTCATTTGACTACAGTTGTTCATATACTAAAGTATTTGCATGAACAGGAATTATAGAAGGCCTCCACATTTGGATACCTGAGTTGTAGAGTGCTGATTACTACAATCGTGCAGTGGTAGATAAGCACTGTATTTTACAGCTCTCATTAAATGTTACTGGGAAGTAATTGGAAAAAGGTGGCATGACATTTCTTCCCAAGATGTCTTTTTCTTTTTATGTGATTTGGTCCGAATTAGTTTGGCATTGTATGGCTTAGACAGTTTCTGAAATAATTCTGTTGTTGATTTGCCAAACACATCTCGTTCTTTTTCTTTTCTTTCTTTCTTTCCTTTTTTTTTTTTTTTTGAAGGAAGGGAAAAAAGGGGGGTGGGTGGGAAGGCATGAATGAGAGATTGAATTTGGGAGTGATCTTTCTCTTGTTACATGATGTGAAGCATGTGTGGGAAATGTTTTCATCTTCAGAAGTCATTTGCCCCATGCAGAGAATGCTTGAAATGAAAATAACTTACCAAATTAAAATAGAATGTGTAGTTTTTTTAGTTACAGACACACAGAGACATAGTCAGTCTTGCACACACAGTGTAATAGTTACTAGGGAATGCATTTCATTTGATCTTCTGTTCTTGACGAATGTCAAATTTATAAGATAATATTTGATAAACTTTAATGTTGGATTATTTTGTTTCATTTAAAACATTTGTGCCTTTATTCAGCTGTATGAATTTCTGCTCTTTCACTATATATGGTTGTTGTATTTTGTAAACAATCAGAAACAAGCTCAAATCCTCCCTCTCCGATATTACATTAAAACGTAGCAAGAAGCTAACTGGGCAACCCCTCCCTTCTGTGGAATCACAAACACTGGCTCTGTCAGTCACTGTTAATATTTACATCTTTACTTTTCATTTTAGTCTCACTTTAAGTATTATTCTTTACATCTCATTGAGTATTATAATTCTATAATTATAATATATAAAATGAAGACTGAATATTTTCATCCAAAAAATGATAGGCTCAGTTCAATAGGAGTCATTTCCACCATGTTTTTCTGAGTGCTGGTCTTCCAGCTGGCCTTGATACTTCCTTTCTGTGTTAGTGAAGTGTCATAGATTGTCCTGCTGTTTTAACAAGCCACTTAGTGCCGGCTATAGTACAGAGAAATGTAGCTTTCCTAATTATTTTTTCAATTAATAGCAGCTGTGATGTCACAACTTGATTTCAGCAGTTGTTCTCTGACCTTCCCTTCTCTTTTCACACTGTGGAGAAGCTCATCTGTAGGGCATCCTGGCTGATAACAGTCACCACCTTCATCTTCCTCTTCTTTAAAGCAGTGGGGTTCCTACCCCCATTTTCTAGATGACTTTGTCAAGAAAAAAATAATTACTTTGGTGAATACTGAGTGTAAAAGATATTGCTTAGTGAAATTAAATATAGCAGCTTTACTTAATTGTCTGTTTTTTCTAGTTATTGTTTTAAAATTCTTTCAGTCAAAACTGTAGATATTTTTCCCCTAAGTAAAGCTTAATATATAAAAGCAAATACAATGGTATATAGTTATTATCATGTAACCTTATCAAATCTGGCTGAAAGTTCAGGTTTTCTGTACAGAGCAAGGAGATGATAACTTCAAAAGCTGGAATAGTTTGTAGTTTGGAGAAGCAGTCAACTGAGAGAACTTAAAGATCAAAGCCAGAATATCTGATTTTAATGATGCAGAACATATGCTTCACCAAAAACCTTTTGGATTAAAAAAGTTAATGTAATCAAAGAGAACTGAACTCTTTGTTTGGACCTAAACGCAATATGTTGAAGCACTAAATGTTGTATTTTATAGTGCAGCATTGCTGTAGTTGTGTATATATAATGAGTTAAAGCGAAGTTAAGAGAATGGTGAACCTGGCACTAGGAAACTTTTGTTTTGAAGGCATCAAATAGTTTTGCTGAAGAGGCTCTGGACACAGACATAAAAAGCAAGATTGTTCCCTGGGACCTTGATTAGCCGCACTCAATAATGAAGAATCCAGGAAGTTCCTCTGGAGGGATTTTGATTTACAGTGAACACAAAAAAGACCAGATAAAGGAGCCCAGACACATCTGCAAGAGTGAAAAAGTGCCCAAGGGATGAAGTTTCCTTTCATTAGAATTTGATAAAAGAAGATAATGTAGTCCCCATGCATGGACAGAAAAGTGCTGATAAGATCAAATCCATGGATGAAAAGAGATATTAACTGAATTATGAGTTTAAAGAGAAAACATATTGGACAGTGAAGTTAGCTGAGAATTTTGTTTTGCGGTTGTTTTTGGGTTCTCTTCTAAAATCTCTTGAAATCAGTTGAAGTTTCTTTAAGGGCTACAATGAGTTTAGTGTGAAACTTGGTAGGAGAATAGAGAGTGCATTTGAAAATGAGAAGATATCTGCAAAT
Organism: Nothura maculosa; assembly: GCA_032353885.1. Taxonomy (NCBI): domain Eukaryota; kingdom Metazoa; phylum Chordata; class Aves; order Tinamiformes; family Tinamidae; genus Nothura; species Nothura maculosa. Next base: position 266,841 of record JAUBOD010000356.1, on the reverse strand, counting down.
ATATAGAGAGAGTTTTATTCATGCATATCTATCTGTCTATTCATCTATGTCATCCATTTTATACATCCCTTGTGCTTTGTTACTTTTAAACCTACTGTGAAAGCACAATATCTCTATGTTTGTCATCTTCCAGAAAAGTTCAACTATTGCCAATGTAAGTTTTAATCCATTTCAATTAATTTTTTCAAGGATTTTTTCTTTAGAGGCTATTGACACTTTTTTTTTCTTGTCATCAGTGGCTTCTTTTTCTGTTAGCTCATTTCTCTTTTTTTGTGACATCATTGCCATTTTATCTTTTTTGTCTATTTATATATTTCACTCTTTCACACCTGTTGGATGTGGCAAAAGGACTGCTTTGCTCATTCATTTGCTGCAGCTATTAAAGATGAGTCTTAAGATTTTTTTTTGTTTGTTTTTATCCTGTTCAATTTTGATTGAGACACATTTACCCAAAGACTGGAAATGGTCTTTTGCCTCTGAAAAAGAGGCAGAATTGACAGGAGCCAAATCAAAGTCTTTTAAACCATATAAATGTAAAATGGACTTCTTAAGCTACTTTGGTCTCTTTTAATATGATACTGAACTCTGTAGTTACAGAAGCTCATCAAGAGGAAGGACAGAAGGCTAGTCAAAGAGATTATTCAGTAAACTGAACTATAACTGAATAAACTATTCAGTAAACTGTAACCATCTTTGCTAGCATTTCGTTATTGCACCTTGGCTTCTGGATAAAATTTTGGAAAATCATTTCCCTTTTTGAATTCCGTGATTAATTTGAAGGTTAGGAATGGCAAAACTACCAAGAACCTATGCCTACATTCCCTGGGTTATGCTTGCGTCCTTGCCTTGAACTAATTGAGCTTGTGAGCAAGCAGAAGCTGTATGGAAAGGTCCCTTTAGTCGTTGCTAACATATGTGTGACTGTGCTCTTGATGTTTGAAAGAGGAGTGAACTCAGACACAGGCTTAATTAGCAAATTGTTGCATGAAATTGAGTATTTTTTTTTGCTATTTTCTCCCTCTCCTGTACATTGCTGGCAACATTGCAACTGAATGAGATTACCAGTGGTGGAGAACAGAGTACTACTCCATTGGAAGTGCCACCTTCTTCTAAACTTCTCCATTCCATGTTGCTGCTGATATTGTTTTATTTTGCCTCAGTTTTGCATCCACATTGCATCAGTTGGCTCTTCAAGATATTTGCTAATTAACAGCATTTTGGCCTTTTTCCAGTGCCTCTTCAGTCATGCTGCCGTGTTATGTTCATGCCACAGAACGGAGGAGCTAAAGACATCAGCTAATATACCTTTGTCCTTTGCGGCTTTATAGCTCACAGTGGCATTTAGCAGACATTTGGGGTCACTTTTGATGATCTGTAAAAATACCTTGATTGCAGGAGACTGAACACTCAGATTGCCATGAGTTTTCTGACTTCCATCTGCCTTGAGGAATAGAAGTCTGGTTTGCTCTTTCTGAGAGACCTGACAGCTGTTTCTTCAGTTATTCACTAATTGCTGTCCAGCATGTCCATCTAACAGATTTTTCTAAAATGAAAGCAAATGTCCATTTTTGACAGGTAATGTGAGACTCAAAAGGTAGATTTTCAGAAGCGAAAGAAGGGCTGGCTGTCTGTGCAACTCAAGTAACACATTTTCTGAATCGTAAATTTAGGTCTACAGAGCAACCAAAGAGATATGATTGGAACTCAGGTGTCCCTGTGCAAACCTGGCCGGCTCAGCAATCCTTATGAGGCAGCTCAGGCTGAGCCTGAGTCTGGTCTAAGCAGGAGCCCTTCTCTCCAGGAAAGCCTAAAGTCCTGCAGTCACCCCCTGCAAGCCTTGGTTCTCCAGCCTCCAGCTAATAAGGCTTGCCCAGTTACATCAGCATGAACATATCAACCATATCCACGCTTTGGATCATAGCAGAGACCTAAAAGATACCGTGTGGATACCCAGTGGAGTCTGCTCAGTGTTCAGTGTCCACCTACTTAGCTAGCTGCTTATATTAAAAATTTGACTTTAGGTACATTGGAAGAAAAATAGCAAGTCTTGGTGCAAGCGAAAGAGGTTATCACAAGTGTTACTGGAATTTAACACCGAAATTGTGACACTTCTCTTGCTCAAAGATAGGTAGTTCTTAACATAAGTATACTGAATCCAAAGTATAGTTGTCAGTAGAAATTAAACATTGTTTCACTACTGAAACAGTATTCTTAGTAACTCTATTTAATTAAAAAAAAAAGGATCTAGACAGCAATTGCCATGAAACAACCCCAAAACTCCCATAAGGTTGTGAAAGAGGTGGATAGTTTTGTCTAACGGTGAGATAGCCACAGCCCAATTAAGCAGTGGCTCTTTGCAGATTTAGACCCAAACTGGCATGCTACCAAACTGCCCTCAGAAGAGGTCTAAAACAGCTCGGGAAATGATTTAATGGGCACCTGGTCACAGATGTGTTCCTGCCAGACATACTGTCTGCAATGGTCCATCCCCAAATGGTCCTACAGGGTCTGCAGTGCAGGGCACATGCACAGAAGATCTTTTTAGATTTGGAGAGAGAACGAAAAACAAAAAGAAAGAAAGGATACAGGAAAAAAAATGCTATGTACTCTCTTTGTAGTCTTCAGTTTTTCTGTTATTCATGCTGGTAAGTACCTGTGTTCCTTGCTCATGTTTTGGTTTGTGTTTCATCATCCCTCTGATCTTTCTGTAAAATCAAGCTATACTTTGTTATCTTGATCACTACTTCTAAATTCTCACAGTCATTTTAGATGTTGCCAAATGACGGGACGTTGAGCTCATCCTAATGGCTAGAGGTGGTTACAAACGTCTGGCTAAAGCAGTTAAAAGTCCTGGTGCTGTCTGGTTGCAGGAATAGCAACAGCGAATATGTTGCCTGGTTTTACCCTGCCTTTCTGCTGTACTCACGGCTCCACCAAACTATGATTCTGTTCTCTGCTTCATGCTGTTTAATGTAAGTCTGCATGCTAATAAATTTAGCACCATCTGAGTTACTGACCTTGCCCAGATGGTGGAAACCTGCCTGGTCTGAGCAGTCAGGAATGTCACTGGAATTGTTGTTTCTGGCCAAGTTTCAAAAGGAAGAGGGTGCCATGAAGTACCTCTGATTTTCTTGTGGATGTAGAATATTCCTTCTGCCATAGTTGAATATGATTTTTCTGATTTTTGTGTGTAAATGTAGGGGTGTTTGAAAGATCACTGGCATTTCAGAAGCTCTGGCTAATTTGATTTTTTAAAGAAAATATTTAGAAGTTAGGATTGTTCGCTTTTAGCTCTCTAAGATTTCTGCTGTGATGTGGCTTTAGTGAGGTCAATTTTTCAATTCTGTTAGGGACTTTTAGATAATCTAAAGAAAATCCTTGGGAAAAACAATAATTTTTTTTTTTGAAAATAAACTAAAAGAAATACTCCCCGTCTTTCTTAAATGTCTTAAATGCTTAGAAATTTAAATACCTCTTTTGTAAATAAAACTAAGCTTGCCATGATTTTATCCTTGCTTGATATTTTCCAATATCCAGGTAGGATTTGCAGGTCTTAAATATGGCTTCATTGCTGCTCGTTTCTGACACTGCAGCACATTTCAGCTGTGACATCAACTTGACCACTTGACTTCCTTATCAACATGCTGCTTTTTCATGTATCAGCCCGTCCTCTTCACGACAGTAATTCATGACTGAGGGTCCTGCGTTTTTTCACTTGCACATCAATAATCCTTTGATGGAGAAGACTGCAGCTAGGTGCAGTGAGGAGCTGTCTTGTCTGTTTGCCCTGAGAGCCATGATCATTGTAACAAGACACTTGTTGAACACTTCAGATGGGATTTGTCTTGTCTCATATTAGTGAACTGATATTAGTAGCAGATGTCCAGTTTCAGTGAGTTAAATAGGGTTGTTCTATGCTAAATAGAAAAGGGGAGGCATCTTGAGGAGTTTATCTCATGCCGAGTAGATAGGAGCTGTGCTTCTCCCTTGAGAGAAGCATAAAGCACTAGCATGTATCAGTCACCTACTTTCTATAATAGGCAGAGGTGAAGAAAGAAGAGATACATGCGCATTTAAAAGTGCAAGTGTGTAGTGCATTATCATAAGTATTTGATTTATTCCTGTTTTTGTGTTCTGTTCTGCCTCCCAGGTTACAAGCAACGGAGGTAGAGCTTTGCACCTCTGTAACTATAGAGCTTTGCACCTCTGTAACTTTTTATGAATGCATTTTACTGTCTTCCTTTTGAGACTACGAAGTTTGTGTAGCA
>JAUBOD010000356.1:250872-262473 GCA_032353885.1 Nothura maculosa | reverse complement strand
TAGAGCTTTGCACCTCTGTAACTTTTTATGAATGCATTTTACTGTCTTCCTTTTGAGACTACGAAGTTTGTGTAGCAACTCCTATTCCTCAAATAATAAACTGACACAAACAGAATTCTTGGTTTTTCAAACACATTTGGAATGGGCTTGTTCAATATATTATTAATAGAAACAATAAGAAATCACTCTGATAAACAGGTAGCACAGTAATTTGGCTCAGTCACTGGATAATACAATCTTGGAAACTACAGGAGATAGCAAAGGGTGTGCACTTAAAAGTAGGTCAGGAGAAATTTGAATATAATCACAGTTCCTGTAGTAGCTCTGATCAAAGTGATACAGTCGAGAAATATGATTATTGCTGTAATGTTTTGCTGTCTGCGTTAGGTGAGGTAGGAGTGTGATGACTTACGGAGTTCATGCACATTCCCAAACAGGAGAATTGCCTTCAAAAACCTGAAAACAAGGGAAATATCTTTTTATCCTTGCATCATTTGTGTGAGAAAATAGCATACGCACAGCTAGTAAGTGTTTACCAAATGCAAAGAAGAGAGCAGACTCACTGTGGGAATCTCCTAAAAGCTGTTGGTAGTGTGGGAAGAGGCTGCTAGCAAGTCCTAACCACCCCAGAGACTGTGTCTGTATCTGGAACAAGGGATTTGCTAGATTAGAAGCCTGGAGGCAACACCAGAAGACTAATGTACTACAGAAGGAAAGAGAGGACTCTTGCTAATTCCTAATTGCTTACTTTTGTACAAGAGCGATACATAAGGCCGTTTCTTTTTCCCTCCTAATTCTGAACTTGAATTTAAGAAAGATGATGAAAGATGTTTTGTGAAGTTGCTTCAGGAAATATGTGGATATTGATATGATAATGATGTGTTTTATTGGCATCCATAACCATTTCCTTAACCAATTTTAAAAACATCTAGATTTAGACATTTTGTTATCATTTGTTAAGAAGCTTAATTATAGTTGTGAGAAATAGGAATCAGTATATGACTGTGATTACACTGATGAATTTTAGTAATTTATCTCAGAAATACTGCTTAACTGGATTTATTGACAATTAGTTTTTTTTCTTTTTTTTATGACCTGTTTCATTTCACATAGGCGCTATTTCAGACTTTCAGCTACTGCTGATCTTTGGCAAGTACATAGTTGTTTCATTCATCTGTAGCTACAGTTTTTTCTATCACTTGGGTGCTTAGACCTCCTTCAACAGCTCTGGAGACTTACAGACACAGAAAAAGAGACAGTGTTGAGTTGAATCTTATGGTCATTTTTCTAGCTAGAGAATTGCACAAAACATCCCAGTCTGAAACAAACTGCAGCCAGGAATATCCATGGCTTGCACTCTACTTTCCATCTTTGAGACACTAAATTAAGATGAGAAGAAAACCTCACCAGAAACAGCCATCAAGTTTGTGGAGCCAGGTATCTCAGAATTTCTCTCAAGTTACCGTGATAGGTTTATATTTAGGTAAAGCTAAACTCTGTCTCTAAAACAATAGCTTTGAAGTACCACATTCAAAAAGTTCAATGATCTGTGCATTTTCTTTGATTTTGCTTAAGCTTATTAAGGTCGTTATTGCAATTTGCAAATTGTTTTCATTCATAATCTCTCTCTTTAGCAAACTTAACTGACTTTTAAAATTTATATTTTCTTTTTGACTCATTTGTGTTTCCATTAGAGCTGAAACTTAAGATAGTGCTCTGATTTGCTTCCTTTTCCTCTATCCAAGTATCATCCCAAGGAATCTTGGACCTAAATTTGGATGTAAAAGGATCAGTTCTTGAAGGTAACATCGCTAAATCCTTTGCATTTGTAAGACTTCAGAGCTACTTTTATGGAATTTGGAAGTGTTTGAGATCCCTGGATCTTTCCTTATAAACTCTGTACCTTGCTTAGTGGTATATCAGACTTATTTTCAGGGCCTTATATTCCTTTCAAATCCAGTAAATGAGTCCAAGTAAAATGTATCTAGAGAAAAAGAATGTACCAAAAATTGGTAATTTAAAGCTACAGGATTAACTTTAGAGAGACTGCAGATATTTCCTGAAGCTAATATAGCACAGACCAGATCTTTTGCACAGGTAGAAAATGCTTTTGTTTTGTTTTTCGAAGTTGGACCAATAAAAGGAATAAAAGACTTCCAAAGCAGGGCAATGATTTGTGGCAGTGCCGATCTATGGCAGTAGGTCAAGGAACAGAGCTTTGCTTTCAGGCCAGTCACTCAGCGCAAGAGCTTTTGGCAGCTCAACACACTGAACATTTTCCCAAAGTGTAAGACAATGGCTGGATATCAGCTCTTCTCTGTGTCTATTGAGTGAATAAAGGATTAACAGTATGGTGTTCCTTCTTCCCTCAACGTATTCTGTAGGCATTCGTGCACCAGGGCCGACCTGCTTGAAGGCCTTCTATGAAGGCTCTAATGAAGAGCTCGTTTGAACATGCACACGTGGAATTCGTGTTGTTATTTTGGAGGAAAATCTGTTTCTATGAGGTGGTGACACCTTCTTGTGTCTTGCGTAGTGCTAAACTCCCTCCACTTTACTTTTACTTGAAGGAGAAAGAAGGGTAAAACCAGAGCATCACTTGCTTCTGAGACTATCAACAGTAGGCAGATTGAGAAAAAGAACTATTCTGTCATTTTAGGTATCTGCTTTTTTAAGCCATGTTCTAAAAGCATTGTCTTATTCCGTAGGGGTCTTTAAAACAAACAAATTAGTCTTTTCTTAGTGGCCTCTCTGATCTGCTGTTTTGTGGAAAAGCATGGTTGGATTTGGCAATAATGCAAAAGTGCCTTCTTTCTGTGCATGATTAGCTCTGCTTGTGTTTGTATTAATCCTGTGTTTCATACTCATACTATATACAAGTTAGGAGCCTAGCCTCATCCAACATTTAAATAAAACAAATACAAGCATGTTTTTGCCACTGATTAGACAGCATTCAGACTGTCCAGGGCCTCCTCTTTGTTTTGAGTCCTTTGTGTTGACACTGCTTCTATAAGACAAGGATGACTTGTCTTTCAATTGTAGTATCAACTTACTTTTTAATCTCTTCTCTGAAAACTGTTGCTGAGAGCATTTGGTTGGCATAAATGATCTTTTGGAGCCCGAAAATGATAACAGATACACATGTAGAGCCATTTGGACAAAGGGAGAAACCTGTGTATTTTTTTAGCAATACAAGAGGAGGTTCATTAGAGAACACTAGTATCTGTGAGCATGATTTGTAAGGAAATAATGGCAAAAGGCATCTTGCTGTTCCTGCTTTGCAAGCAGTATGACTGAAACATTTTTAATTCCGCACTCTGTATTGAAATAGGATTAGTGTATTCTTTGTATTAAGCATCTTGTGATTGTGTAGTCCTTAGAGCTTAAGATGTTTGTTCAACGCTAGTTTCATATTTGGTACTGAGAGAAAAACATTCTCCTGCTAAAAACATTTCAAGAATAAAGTTTCTTACATCTTACTCTCCACGGATATGAGATAAAGGTTTCAGCTATGATTGCTCTGAAAATACTGCTCATAAGGCTTATTCTTTCAACCAAAGTCACCTAAATACATTGCTATCCTAAAAGGGCTATTGTTAGTTTGAAAAAGGGATTATGGCACATCCTTCCATCAAAGCATTCCTCCCTACTGCATTACTCTTTATTTTGACTCTTCAGTATGGCTTTATCCATCCTTCACTGTAATCCTTAGAAGATCCTCCCTGACATCTTTAGGAGCTACATCCATTTCAATGTTCATCTTCCTTATTCATATTTAATAGAAATAAGTGTGTTATCTCTTAATTCTGACTGTCAGCAGGAGTCACTAAATTGCTCGATAGTATTTTTTTTTGCATCTTGACCCAGTTGCCTATAAGAGTACCTTGGGACAGAGCAGTCTTTTACTGTGCTATGGAGACAAAGTTATTGCTTTAAATATCAGTATTTAAATAGATTATATATAAAAATATATACTGATACCAATATCAGGATATAATCATCAGTATAGATGGCTATATGAACCGTGACTTTTCTTCAAACACTAAAGGAAAAAGGGTGAACAAATGGTTGATGACTTTGTCAGAGAACTGATATATTTAAGTTCCTGTGTCACCGTGGCCTTAGCATGCATATGGTTTTATAGATAAGGTATTACAGCATCTGTCACATTTCAAAAATCTTTATTTCTTCTATTTTAAATTTATATTCTAACTCATTGCAAATGTATAAAGATTTGTATTTTTATTTTGAAACAGAGATATTAAATTTAACAGAGGGTTAAATATTGCAATAGGAATGTCTAGTATAACATCAGGTTGAGTCATGCTTAATCTGTGATTATTTTAATCGTAAAACTGACTTCCTTCGCATCCTCTAGATCTAAAAAGTCTGTATATTTAGCAGTCTCACTATATTGAAGAAATCGTACTAAAATATACTTGCTTTTCATTGCATCACATCCTTCAGAAGCACTGGTCTTAGGTAGCTTTGAAGTACTGCATCTTTTTTTGTCTTCTAGGGTTTTCAGTTTAGCAGTATTCAGACTGTGATGAGGTTATTTTGAGCAGAAATCATGTATTGCTAGTAAAAATAATAAGTGTATTAAAGAACTGGTGTACTATCTGAAGCTCTAACTATACTGTGCAAAATGGTCCACTTGCTTACAGCCTACTGCACTGCAGCCAGAAGGAGAGCTGGATGGACCTCAGCGTACCAGGACTGGTGCAATATCTTCCCTGTTAGGAGAGAGAATGAGATAAATGGCTTGAATTTGAGAGGGCAGGACTGAGCAGGTGATGAGCTTTGATAGCAAATCTTGCCATCTGATTATAGTAATCGTGCTATTTGTTGATGGCCCAAACTGGGATTGTTTGTTTGCTTTACAAAATAGGAAAACAAAGCACCAGCAACAAGAACAACTTGGGAGAAATCTTTTTAAGACAACCCCTTTCGTTTACGTTTACATTGTGGAAATGAAAACTTGACAGTTCAAGAGGAATAATGATGAAAGAGAGTAACAAAACGTGAGGAGAGATTTAAGCAGCATGTAGACTTTTCACATAAGAAAACACTCCGTTGCTGCTAAGGTGCAGTGCATGATTTAATCATTTTCAGGGAATACATATATTTCTGTTGCATCTCTCTACAGCATATGTAATGAAAAGCTGTTTCTATGATTTTAATACTTGGTGACCTAAGACAGCTGCTGGGAGTATCTATCATCTAAATGGTAATAAGAACCTTGAAGCTTAATCCATGTTAGTGTGCAAAATACTCAAAGTCTTTGGCAGTTCCATCTTGGCTCATTCTGGTTATTAAAACTAAATAAATCCATGAGTTTCCAATGGAATTGTTCTGGAGACAAATGTCAGAACTTGCCAGTAGTTTCTGTCAAGCAGATTTGGTACATTACTATTATCATAATCTCTGCTCAGGTTAACGATTATGTACAAGTACATATCTATTTAAACAAGGCTGTTGAGCAATCAAACTGAGATAACAAAGTGGACTCAGGCCTGAGAGTTAGTAAGAGCTCTCTGCAGACGCTGCTTTATGACTCTCTTTCTAATGGAAGTGCAGAATTGTAAACTGGAGATATGTAGTGTTACAGTTCTTAAAATATTTTTTTCTGTTGAAGAAGCAAAAGGATAAATATTGTTTTTCTGTCTTAATTGTTTCTTAGGGGTTTTTCTGATTTTCCTTTAGCACAAACTCTCGTTAAATTATAAAAGTGCTAATATTTGAGGCAGTAAGTGAACTTTAGCAGAGCAAATTATTCTATTTTCTCTCTGCATTCTTGAGGAGAAAGTAAGAAGAGGAATGCTGACATGTAAGTATCGAATGTAGAGCGCTAGTGTAAGGCTTTTGGGTGGTATTTAAGTCTACAGTTTCTAATGTGAAGCAGTATCTGTTAGTGTCAAAAGCATCACCGCAGCAAATGTTATTTATGGTAATAAGCAACCTCTTGATTTATTGGATCCTGTAACACTGCCACGGTCATTCATTATATCATATGTTAATCATAATTAATGTACCTTTCATGTAAAATCTGACCTCGCAGGTGAATAGAAGAAATCTGCAGGAAAATGAATAAGAATGGAGATGGTCTGTAGGACACTAGTTTGTACTAATTAAAATTATATAATGTATATATTATATATTATATAATATACATAATAATATAGTTATATATATATGATTATATATTTATATAATATAACTATATAATACACAAGTTCTGGAAATGCAGATTAAACTCAACAGACTTCTTTCTTACAATATATTTTCTTCACGTGTTTCTAAATGTGTTTCTTTCTCTTAGTATTTTTATTTGTATGCAAATTATCTTTATCCTATTGATGTCATTTTTAAGGCAGGGACAAGCCCAATGGCAATTAGTACTCTGACACAGATAAAGTTTGTGACAGAATGGTTGTCCCACTAGGCCATCCTCATTTACTAAATGATGTCCTCATTTATTGCAGGAAAGCCATTCTGAATATTATTGCTGCTGCTTCTGTTACTTTTTTTTTCTTTCTGTTGCTCCTGCTTTGTCTAGTTAGTGGATTCGCTATACCAATACAGTGCGAAAAGTGGGGGAAACAGTTCTTCAGCTATTATCCCTTCAAAAAAAAAGGGGGGGGGAAGGAACTGGCTTAGTGAAAATATTCACTGTGAATATTCCTATTTCAGAAAATGCAAAGACTGCAGTTATAGTCATACTATCTAGGAGAACTTGTAATAGTGAATGAAGAAGACCAATGCTGATGAATTTTAGATACATGCTTGTGTTTCTGGGTCAATCTATGCTTTATGAAAACTGCAATAAAATCAAAAACATCTATGGATTAGATTTTAATCTTTGTTACATACAATGGCTAAGTATATTCAGAGTAGCTCAAATCATGAAAAGTTGTATTTATGCTATTGAAACTGCAGGATTGGGTTTGTGTTTTAGATACACTTTACCAAAAGATAGCAGTTTTATGAGCCATGATAGATGCAGGGCTAAAGGATCAAATATATTACAAAGTTATCCAAATTTCTCTTCCCTGAGTATTAATCACATCCCCATTTCCTTTTTGTTATGTCATTTTCCGTATTAAATAGAAAAGAGGAAAAACATCCTTTTCTGGATTGATGTACTGTGTTCCAAACATTTCCCATTAGCTACCTATGGCTATTATGTGAATTAAATGATTATTTCTGAGTATAGAAAGAAAGTTAAACAATACACTTGGGGAAAAGCACATGCAAAGCCTTCTGTTATTGCTGTAAGTCACTACTTCAAAGATGGCCTATCATCTGCTACATGCAAGAGGCCATAAGCTGATAGCAAATATATATTCCAATAAATGTTGGCTCTAATATGAGAACTTTGCTTTAGAAATTAAATATAATTTTTTCTTCCCATTAACACTGAATATGGGACTTTGAATTGTAATGAGGTCAAAGGCATGAGAAGTGATTTACAGTGCGCATGAGGAGTTAAGGGACTTTCATATAAAATAAATGAGAAAAAATCCTGTATTAAAAAATTAGTGGCTTCACCTTTGGAAAAATAATGATCATGCAGTATATGACTTTCTAAGCAAATTATAAGTTAATATGTCTTTTATTTGCAGCAAAAGCTAATTAAACTTTGACTTTGTAACAGACGCTTTTTAAATCTGCCAGCATAGGTGTCAGTTACAGAAATACATTAAGTGCTTCTACATAATAATCTAATTAAAAATTTTAAAAGTTAGTTGCAAATTTATCAAAGCTAAAAATGACATGTTAATTGAGATACATGTTAATTTTGGACTTAATTTAGACACAGAAATGGAGAAAATCAGGACCAGAGGGAGCAAATATTTCCAGAAACATGGTAGTTCTGCATTATACCGATGAAAAGCCAGTTTAGAGTTCAGGACAGATTCACTTCTGCTTGAATGTCAGCTTGTTGCAGAATTGGCATCCAAGAGTTTAACTTTGCCATATAGCAAAACATTATAGCATCAAGATCTGAAACTGTAATTCAGATATCCTTGACTTTCAGTAAAGAGACAGGACAAGACAGAAATTTTCATGAAAGAACTGTGACTCAAGAAAAAAAAAAGATCTAATACTGATAAGTTGAAAAAATTATGGACATTGACCAAGTCTAGTTGACTGAATGAGCAGCAGCAGAAGCCCTAAGCAGAGGATGTGGGATTAACTGAGTAGAGCCAAGGTCAGACTTCAGTATATGACTTAATGGAAGGGAATTTCAAGCCTAATAAAAGCCCTGCTCAGTTAGAAGTTGACAGCTGGAGATGCTGTCATCTGAAGAAGTTTAAAATACTTTGCTGAACCCAAGAGGCTAACTCCCAGGAAATGTGTTGTGTTACAATTTATGACTTAACAAGCTGCAGATTACTGAGTGTTGGAGAGAGGCCTGAATTATACTCCAGCTGCAGAATTGGCATTGTGGAAATGTAACTTTTTTTTTTTTGCAGATTAAATTAGGACAAGATCCCTTCATTTAGTGAGCAGACAAAAAATGCTGGAGGGCAGCAGGTAGTCTCAATCCTGTTTGCTGTTTGTTTCTCCTTCATAGGTTAATGTCTGCCTAGAATTCTACCTATTGCAGGTCTGACTCTCACACTACAATGTGCTGAGCACTTACTGCTCAGAAAAATGCAAAACCGCAAAAGTCCTTTAATTAAGATGACCAAAGTCTGTCTTCACTTAGTGCAAAAGACTGCAGAGGTAGAAGGAAAATGTGTCATAACTTATGTCATCTACTTGACTCTCCTTTTAATTGCATTAGTTTGAACTGCTGACTTCAGTCATTTTATTTTTAACTCTTCCAATGGAAGTGACCACAAAAAAATCCTAAAAATCCAAGGATTTTTTTTTCAGTAGAATTGTTTGTTTATATAGTGACGTTGTCCTAGTCACTTATTTGGAAAACTGTTTCTATTTTTCTTGCCATGTGGCCCTTTCCCTTTCCGTAAAGACTGGGCCCTGATTCATGCATTTGCGTATAATCCACCCGTGGTTGTCATGGCAGTGGAGATCCTTGCAAAATCACATTTCCTTAACTCTGTAGTCTCACATGTCAAGCTAAAACCTTCAGAGCTCCATTAAGGTACTGAATAGAGAAAGAGGGGGCAGGGGATAAGTTATGGATAGATTTAAATCTAAATTTCTTCTGCTCAACCACTTTGTCTAAAACGATATTTGCTTTTGCATATTTTCCATTGCTTATTAAAATGGAAGATTTAGATATTTAATTTTTTACAAGACATTAATAAAAATAATAAAGCTTGTATAATTAGTAATGCAGTAGTTCAGTCTAACCACTCTGCAAATACAAGAACTGAGATCTCTGAGATACTCTACTGTATTTTTTGAGCAGCAGAATTAGTGCAAATTTCAAGATTCAATAGAATTATTTATAAATTTGAAAAGGTAGTTGCAGATCATTAAGGTAGTACAGATCATTATTGCGGAGGTCCAAGTGATCCAACTGAAATCACCCTGCTGGTGCTCTTGTCTCATTTTGAGATAACTGCCTCTTTATCAAAATCAGGCACACGCATTAAAAAAGTTATCTATGTGATAGAATGTAAAGAGATAGGGGGTGGCAGAAACTACTGGTCTCTTTTTGCTTCTGGTGAACAATCTCTGAGGCTGGAACGAGGACAAGCCGTGGTCTTGCTGGCAGCTGAAACCAGCACTTGTCCAGAGAAGGCAGTGAAGCTGCACAGCCTCTTTGGAAATGAGCTGCTCAAGTAAAGTATTGGTTAGGGAAACCTAAAGTTGCTGGTAACCATGGCAAAGTAACTGCAGTGCTGTGGAAAACTGGGCCAAATGAGCAGAGCTCACCCACTTTAATTTTATGTGTAGACCAAACCCATTATTATGATCTGTACTTCCAAGCTTTTAGTCCATTGTCTGACTATAAAAAATGTGTATTGTCATTCTTTGTATGGAGAAATTTAGGGTTTTAGGGTTTTCTTTTTTTTTGTTTTTCCTTCTTCCTGCTAATCTGCTGCAGATGAGGCACTTCAAAGTACTACGGTATGGAAGATGAATTTTTTTATCGAATTCAGACAACCTCAAGTCACTAATTTTACCTATTTTTCCTCTCTAATCTTTATTAGCACTATTTAACAAAAGTGACCATTCTGTTTAAGATGTTGCAACTGTTTGTGGTTACATCAGAAACAAGGTTAGTCTTTCAACATATACATTTACACATGTAAGTTATAGACAGTGAGATTGTCTTTACTAAGATGTGTGTTGCTGTTATGTTTCCTCTATTAACTGTTACCAGGTCACATGAAAATAAAACTTAACATAACAAGACATTAGGCCTGGCTACAGGACTGGAAACCTATAAATGTTACTTAAGTTATAGAGTCTTTTGAGGTTGGATTTGTAAGGCCCAGAGGAGGAGCTGTGGCAGTACCATAAGTAAATTGTGCGTTCCTACATCTAATAGACTTTTTGCCTGTGTGCAAAATAAAAGCAGAAATGCCTTCATTTATATGGCAGAAATGCCCCTTACATATGCAGATGTAAATATTTTGGAATGACATGGAGCTCTGTGAAAGAAATGGGCATTGGGATAAGTGCAGGAAGAGCAAGAAAGATATGCAGTAGAAGAAGGCATAGAGATAGAAAAGGTTCTCTGGTCTGAGGACCATCTCCACACTTCTGGATGAGTTAACGTCAGCCCTAGCCCACAGAAAATCATGATTTCCAAAACAATAGGACGTACAAGACATAAAGCTTCTGTTTCTTGTGCCATTCAACAAGATTTAGAAGGAAATGCAGACAGAATTAATGGTCATTACCTGATGAAAACCAGACATCCTTGGGAAGAGGCTCATACAATCCAGGATAAGGCTAAATGCAATTAAAAGGACTCCACTGAGGCCAAAATGGCAGAGAAACCAGAGGAAGCAGATGGATCTTGAAGTATGGAATCATCATCATAAGGAAAGATATAGGGGAAAACAAAAGAGAGAAAGAAAGTTCTGTAGGACAGTTAAAATATATATATATTTCCCACAAAAGTGATTTCTTTTAAAGGGTAAGTCAATGTTGTTCTTCAAATAGTAAGTGTGAGGTTTTTTTTCCTTGAATT
This sequence comes from Nothura maculosa, assembly GCA_032353885.1. NCBI lineage: Eukaryota > Metazoa > Chordata > Aves > Tinamiformes > Tinamidae > Nothura > Nothura maculosa. The sequence continues at coordinate 251,351 of JAUBOD010000356.1, read as the reverse complement.
TTGACTATAGGTTAGTTAAAGGATGATTGAACAGTATTAAAGAAAAATTTACAATATTTGTTTCATCTGCAGTTCATTTGTAAGTGGAAAATCACTAGCTACCCTACATTAGATTTGAGTAACAGAAGTATTTTAATATTCTTTCTATTATCCACTAATCCCATAATCATTGCAAAAATCCAGTTCCAGATTCTCATATACCCATTTCATTTGCACATATTAAGGGTTTTTAAAATATCTTTTTGTATCACAATTTAATAGCGCCAACCTGTACATGAATATGTGATTCTAGAGATCCCCTCTAAGTTCCTGTTCTGTGTCCCAATGTTGTGTGGGCTCACAAGCCTTTTTTGCATAGAGCTTAGGTTAAAAAGAAGAACACTGGTACAGAGCGGGACAGTGGGGTTGCTTCACAGAGCTTTGAGTGGAATGCAATTAGCCGAATGCTTATGCTGAATTAATGGCCATTTTCACTTAGA
>JAUBOD010000356.1:234430-246028 GCA_032353885.1 Nothura maculosa | reverse complement strand
TACCTCCTACCCTGTATCTTGAAAATGGAAACTAAATTTTAAAGGAGAGCTGTTCTGGTGTTCAGGAGGGAGGATTACTCTGCTGCTATGGCTGCGTAGGGAAATTTCAGAACTTCAGGGTCACCAGTTCTTGGACTTCTCTGTGATGTGAGGGAAAAAGAAAGATGAACATAGCTTTTTTAGATAAAAGTTTGATACTGAAGCGCCTAAAATCTGTCTTACTCCCATGGTTCTGGCAGCAAAGTTCTATCCTGAACACAGCCACAACCCTAAAATCACAGTAGCTTTCTCCTTCCTTCCTTCTTTCTTCTCCCCACTCTTGTGGAACTGCTGTGGGTAAGGATAGAATACTCAGTGACTTTTATTATTTGTGTAATTCACTTGCCAGTGATAGCATCTTTTTTTTTCCACCATGAAATAACTACCCATGCATTTTGTCGATTTAATTTAGAGTGTTAATGGCCACTTCAGAGAACTGGAAAACTCTGTGGTCAGCTCATGGAGGCAAAGCAGACAACTGGTGCCTCAACTCTATGCTAAATATTCTGTGGAAATCGCTCCTTGCTCTGTCACCTCTGTCACACTTTTTTTTTTGAGGCGGGGGGAGGTATTCAGAGTTTCAGGTACTTTGCTGGAGTGGGTGCTCTGGCTTTGCTCTCTACCCGGCGCTGGCTGGGTGCCATGCCAGCTCCTGCAGTCAGGTCTCTTGTGATAATCGTTCACAGTTGGTACTGCAGAGCGTGTCCCTTTTCCTTTCCAGATGCTCTGTGCTACCAAATAAGGGGAAAACATGTGTTCCTCAATGCTGTGATAAGTCAGAGGTATAAGTTACAGCTTTACCATATTGAGAAAGGAATGCAAAGTGCACCCTCCTGTATCAGCACAGAACATGTTTACAGAATTCAGCTATAAGATGTGGCAAGCTGCATCAGAGTGCATAAAAAGGGGCTTTTTACTTTTTTGTAATTTACTTTTTGCATTAAAAAGCATTTTTGTTAAGTAGATTTCTCGTTAGATTCAATTCTGTATTTGATTTTTGGCTAAAGACTCTCACAACTGAATCCAGTGAAATAAATAAGATTATCAGCTCTTCCATTTTAATTCTGCTTTTTCATATCATTTTCTGATTTCTGTGAAAAGCTGAATTTACTTACTTCAGTTAATAATAAAACATACAAAAAAAAAAAAAAAAGAGATACAGGGAAAGCAGACCAAAGATAACCACTAATCTGTTCATCAGTTTACTGTTAGTTTTATTTTTTGTCTTTTCAGCATTCATTTTTTCTTGTTTCGGTTTAATGCAGCACTTTGTCTTAATGAAGCCAAGATCTCTTGTTTTGTTACCATGTTGCCCTGAAGCAGGAATCAAACTTACAAAAGGGCATTATCAGCCAGATCAGCTACACGGTATGTTACAGAGTTTCTCATTTTCAAATAGCAGTTAAATAAATAAAAACAGAAACAGTGACTGGCACTCAGAAACCCAAAGAACCGTGAAATCTGAAGCATTTCCGTCTGCCAGCGTGCGCTGTACGCAGGGAGAATCTGCTAGCCTGCTTTTTATCTTCCCATTAAAAGCTCAGAAAGCCTGTGTGCGTCTTGGAAGTTTGGAGCTCTAAACTTGGCCTGTTGTGCCAAATGTTTTTATGGGCACATGTGTCAGGACTACAAGAAGTGCTCTTCTGGTTAATTCAGGTAACCAGTTAGTTTTACCTTTGATGGAGGCTGTTGCAGACCACATAAGTTCTCCCCTAGCCCCAGCACTGCAGCCCCTACCTGCCCGAATGACTTTACAAATGCAAGTTTGGGAGCTGGTGGGAGCTGCTGGCTGATCCGCAGTGTCTCTGGGCACTGTCAAGCAGGACTTTGGGATCCCTCGTGGGACATTCAGCAGCAGGTTTTGCTGTGGACATTAGGCTGGTTCTCACTGTTTGGTTTGCACATCTGCTGTGAGATTTGGTTTGGAGAGGCAGGAGGCGGAAAGAGGGAGAAAGGGAATCCTGAGCAGTCCAGAGACATAAAACAGTATGAAGACACAGCTGTGCTGATGGATGCTGCAAAGAAAGCATTTTCTTTCTGAACTGTCAGCACTGTCTGCAGCTTGACACAGTGCTTTGTCTTCATTTTAAACTTTTTACTCATTATTAAAATATTTAAATTGGCTGGTGTGAAATCCTGTAGGAAAACTAAAAGTTTATTTCAGGGCAGCGGCGCTTAAAAGAACCCCATAAGCACAACCATGTACGGGGGCGGCAGGGTATCAGTCCAAAGCAAAACTCACTGTCAGTTCAAATGCAATCCATATGTTAAAACTACAGAAGGAGTTTGTCAGTCTGAAGGCTTGACTGTTATTAAGGAATGGTCCCTCATGGGAAACTTAGCTTTTAAGATCACACAGCGCGAAGTGCATTACTAAACTAGTTTTCTGGGATGGCATTGGACCTGGAGTATTGGCCTCTTGCAGTTACGTGGCATTTTGACAGGGAATGGCATCAATTAATTTGAGGGCAGTGCAGAATGGCGACCCCTCTCCCCACCCCTATTTTTTTTTTCTCTCTGTTTCTCTCAAATACTCCCTATCTCTCTCAGTCTGGTCTGGGGAACATACATATATGCTGTACAATGATGTGTCACACAATTACATCTCAGGAAAATGCATTGTCACTTTGTAAATGAAATGCTATATTTTCTAAGGAAGAATACAGGAAAGCCACTTGGCCTTTCAGTTGTGCCACCAACAATATATCAATAGCACCAAAGTGCTAGAATTGCATTTGAATGAGAAAAGAGAGTGATTGAAAACAAATGGGTGAAAGAGCTTAAATATTCTTTTGTCTTTATTCTTTCAGATGAAATTTTGCTTCCAATCTGTGTTCAATTTTGCTTAGTTCTAGGTCAGCCTTAAATGAGGTGCAAATTTACATAAGGGATAGAAAATGGCTGCTGTTGAGATAAGGGCAAGATGACATAGCCCTACGAGGGATTCTCACATTCTGAATGCATGAGCCACTGTTTGCTATACAGTTTCTTTCTCTTAAGGTCAGAGGTAGAATAATTCAGGCTGGAATTGATGCCAGATTTTCAAAACAGCTCAGGGGCACCTAGATAAGGTGCCAGCATTTGGACTTTGTTCTGTTCTCAGCGATGAGGCTACCAGATTTGAGTGGCACCAGTGAGAGCTGGGCTGTGCTGCAAATCCTGCTCTAATGTAGGAACATCATCCAGACAGATGGATCCTACAATATGTTAGCAGAGATCAGCGAGAAATTGTGGTCCAGTAAAACTAAGTCCAAATATGCTGGGATAAGTCTTTTTATTCATGAAACTGAGAAGTTTCTGCAGGCAACTGTCTAGTCTGTTGGTGAAGAGTAACCGTGTTCAGTGGCTCACTCAGGGCTTTTGTGCATCCTGGCTTGTTGTAAATGTTCTTCAGAGATGAAGCACTTGAGCACATTGCTTCATGGACGTGGAAGTATCTTAAGACCAAGGTCCTGCAATGTGCAATTTTTTTGATGGGAGGTGGTGATTGCCCTTAAATCCCAGCAGTGATGGAGCTTGGCACTTGTGGTTTGGGATAATACAGAGATAAATTATTCACGCAACTTCAGCCAATATTTTTTGTCTTTTTTCTTGTGTGTCATGTATCCTACATACTTGCTTCTTCTGCAGATTCCAGTCATAGAAAAACAGTAATATTTACCAGTCAGCTAGATTAAGTTTGACATAGTAAGTTTATACAATAATTTCTTTTAGTAACTTTCCATTAGAAAAAGAGGAAATCCTTAAGCAGTCAGCAGCAGCCCTTCTTTATCCCTTCAACAAATTCTATGGGAAACTGCTGGAAGATTGATGATGATTATTAGTATTTATTTATTTATATGACCATAGTTTCCTTTAAGCACACGGTCCCCTTTTTGCTATGAACTGCATGTTAGAAACAGCATTTGCACTCCCAAGTGTTTACATCTAAGCAATCTTGCTTCAGAAAACTGGCAGTCTCAGAAAATGCAGATGGACATAATTGCTATTACAAGTTATAGCCACTGCTTATGTTTTTGTAGTAAACTACTGCCTTTAGAACTAGAAAAGGAGACTCAAGATGCCCTACTGGCATGTTATTGTTAATATCTTACCTTCTTTCTTAGTTTCCATCTCAAACTATCTATAACAGCGTGACTGAAATGGAGTCTTGAACAAATACAGATGCAACTGAAGAATTTTTTGTTTTAATCTCATCATGGCAAGCCTCTTATGAAGGTGTCATGGTTATGGAGTCTCCTTCTCTGGAGGTCTCCAAACCTGCCTGGATACCACCCTGTGCCCTGTGCTCTGGGTGTCCCTGCTGGAACAGAGAGTTGGACTAAATGATCTCCAGAGGCCCCTTCCAAACCCAACCATCCTGTCGATTTGTGATCCTGTGATAGTTCTAATGAAGAGCAGACAGGGGCTTTGGAGAAAATGTGTGTATGCACATACTTAACAGTCTAAAATTAGTAAGATGCACTTAATATGCTACATTCTTTTCATATATATATATATCTGTTTCACTGTTTGATAGTGACAGTGATTTGTACAGTGATTTTAATCTTCAGGTTGTTTGTCATTGGTGAGTGGATTTTGCACAACTAAAACATACTGATTTAACTAAACACTTACGTTCTGAGAAAATAAGTAACAAAACTTAATTCACACAAATAACGTCCACTGAGATCCGTATAAAGTCCACATCACTTGAGTAGGAAAGCTAATAGCAAATACCCAAATCTGTAGCATAATAATAGCAGTATAAGAAAGAGTATAAATAGTGTGGGTAGTATTTTTTGAAAATATAATTTTCAAGTAGATTTTGACTTTCAGAGAACAGGAATTAACTTTTGGTGTATTTTACGTATTTCTCTGATTACAGCCATGAAAGTATATTATTCAACACAATTTCAGCTTTACAAGTATTTTTCAAGTCCAATGTCAATACTGAGAAAAAAAAATTCATCAACTCTACATTTTTATTTAGGATATGGAGCAACGGCCATTGTAGATGTTGCTGTTCTTTCTGTTCGCTCTTGAAGCATGAGTCATATTCTGCTATGGCACAGTTACTGCAGAGGGACAGCTAAAGTAAAGGAGGGTTGTAGATCCACTACAACCATGCAAACAAAACAGTTTGATAGGAAAGAAAAGAAGTATATGTCTTTCCAAGTAAAAGTGATTCACTGGCTTATAATGCAGTGTTCTTGTTCTGATCCTTAGTATTTGTAGTGTAAAGTATGCAAAATGCTTTGGGTGCTTCTCTGATATGTTTTCTCCAAAGTTTGTATTGAATTTTTATCTAAGTTTTGCTTTAAAAATGTAGAATAGGTGTGTAATTGCTTGTTTAAATGGCATCTAAACGTACTCATACAATTATCTGAGTAAAGTTTGCTTTTCATCTAGTATTTTTCTGACGTATGTTTACCTGATCAGTTAAGCATTTTTGTGAAAGTGAGCTCAAGAAATAATGAGACTGGGAAGAAAAAGACAAGTACATTATTTCCAAAGCAGCAAGCTCTGAAAAAGCAATAACTGACAATACGTCTTGCCTATTCACCACTGCATCATTTGCCCAGGATTTCTGGAGCATCCGAGTTCAGACAGCACAGATTTTCCTATACTTAATTCCATACTTCACTCATGCTTTTTGTTCAGCATCATCCTACTGCCCACATATTTCTCTGGTATACTGTACAACTCCCTATTGTGCTGTCAACAGGAAGCAGATCAATCACACAGCTGAGCTTTCAATCACACGTGGGTCTCCCAATTCAGCAGTCATCATCACTCACATTTCTTTGTTCTGGTTTATTTCTTGGAAGATGAGTTAAAATATCTCTTTTTTCTTTCTCAAAGTGGTTAAAAACATTTCATGAAAGAGGTCAGTATTTACCATTACAGAAGGCTGAGATCAATAACACTCTTTTCCTGAAATGGTATATTAGTATTCATGTCTGAAAATATACCCAGGCCATGCCAACTTATCTGCTACTAATAAAGTGTCATCATGCAACTTGTCTTTTCCACTATTTGTCACAATTCCATAGACTATGTTAAATAATGATTTATCATCCATACTCTGGCCAACTAGTTTCACATTACCCTCTGGATGGGGTCTCTGAATGTCTCCACTTTCTATACATAAGGGTCAAAATGCAAGTTCCCAGCATATAAGGTTCTGACTTGAGTCACTGCTATGCCAGTCAGAAACTTGATGATTTTCCTGAGTTCACTCTTTGCCTTCCTGCTTTGCAATTAATTCCTCATCCTCTCCCTCTTCTTCTCTAAAGCTACCACTTCCAAACAGTGAGATAGGAGGCTACAAAAATCCACTGAATGAATTTCCTAAGAAAAACTTGACATCAGTGGCCACAAGCAACAACAAAGTGAATAGTCACACACAACTTATCCATTGAGATAATGATGAAGTCACAAACATCATCCCAGTTTGACAAGAAATATGAGCCAAGTGCAGCAATGCTTAGCCCTGTAATTTAGAACTCTTAGCACATATGATGATATGTTTTTTGAGAGCATAGAGCAGAAAGGGTCATGATTTTGATTAGGTGCCACCTGCAAGGAGTAAAGAAAAGCAAGATAATCCCAACCTTTGGACAATGAGACAAAAGTCACGTGCCTGTTTTGGCTTATAGAGGTAAACAAAAGTCAGTTTATAGGCAACGTCTGTGAAAAAACATGTCGAACCATTTTGGCTCTTGGCAATCTTGTTTTACTAATGAGATACCAATGGAAACAAAGGCTATATCTGTTCCTGTCAACAGGAACTTGTAATAAAATAAGAGACTTAAAGATGTGGAATTAGAACTGTGTGGGATTTGGAAGGGGGTGTTTGGGGGTTTGTTTTGTTTTCTAATGAAGAGCTTATGCATAATTCACTTATTCTCTGGTTTAGGTTATATTGAAATCAGTGGAAAGATTCCATTGTAGAAAAGCAGGAGTTGGATCAGATCTTCTGGAATGGGGCTAATTATAAAATGTTCTGTACTCTTTTTCTCCCAATGAACTCCTAGGCAGATTGAAAACTAAGTAAATGGAAAATTCCATGGAAAAGAAGATGAAATGCTGAAATCTTTCACTGCTTGAGCTTTTCTGTTAGATAGTGTTCACTAAACATCTCAATGGGATACCAAAAGAACATGAAAACTTTAAGATAGGCAGGTATAGCATTAACGATGAGAGATTATTTATTTTATTTCCTTATAAAATAATTAATTTTCTCTTATTTGATATTGATTCTTTGAAACAGATATACCTTTACTGGTAAAAAATATTGACTGCATATGTAAATTCACAGTTTAATACTTCATAGAGCTATATTTGCATGTATGATATTTTATTCATCTATATTATCCTAAAAGTCAAACTTTTCTGCTCCTTCAGTGGTTCCTCTGTAGTCTTTTGCTTAAGAACTTGCTCATTAACATTCAGGATTCCTGAAAGTTCAAGGAGAAAGTATGCTGAGAGGCTTTTAATATCCTATCCTGTGCTATTAATATCCTATTATCTTGGTATCGTGTGTTTTAAGCTTCAAATATTTCCAGAAAGACATGAGTATGGCTATACTAGCATGTTCTGATACCTGTCTGTGACACAGACGTTAGTTGGCATGTAATATTAATCTATCTTAACTTCCAAAACAAGGTAACTGCATCCCTGCTGCTTTTTGGGGATGGTCTTCACTCCATGCTAACTCCTGAGAATGATCTTTCCTAGACAAAATAGATATCATCCCAGCAACTGTTTCCACAGCTGAGTAAGACTAATTGATAGCCAAGTTCCAGTGTGGGCACGTTTCCTGTCTCTGTCTAGCAGAGAGGTGGCTAGTGGCTTTATCCTCTCCCTAGAACTTAAGCACTAGTCTCCTGTAAGTTGGTGGGATTTATAAACACAGTGCTGGAGTTAATTCGTGGTCTCACACATTTGTTTGTTTGTTGCATACTATCCAAAATCTGTGAAACAACCAAGCGTGAAGACGTTTATTAGAGCTGCCATTCAAAAACTGTCCGTTTTTGAATCAATAGTGATCTCATGCTTAACCAAGGACCAGCTCTGTTCAGGTTGAAGGGAAAGTCAATGAATTCCTAGGTGGAAATGAACACAATTATGGTGGCAAATTGGGATAAGAAAGAGCGGAAAAAAATGTGTACTTTGTATGGAGTAATTATGTACACAGAAGCACATTTTCTGTTCCTGTTTCCCCCATTCTGCGCTTTATTTTTTTCTTGACATTGCAGCCATTATGATATCGTATGAATTTCGTCACAGAAGTAAATAACAGCTTGTTTCCTTGGGAGCGATTGAAAAACAGAGTAAAAACAGCACTTACTGTTTTTGAAAGTTGTCAGATTGTCATGGCAGTGAAGTGTTGCATCATGTTGTCATGACAACTTATATTATAAAAACTGATTTAAAGAGAAATAAAGGCACTTAGCAGTGATGAAAATCATTTCACTTTAAAGGTTTCAGCTTTTATTTTCTCCATGTCCCTCCTCTTTCCTTTTCTTAAGGAAAGAGCAATATTCATTCTGGTCTCTTTGCGTGTAATGATTTGCAACACACAGTGACTCAAGGACTGTTGTTGTTTGTTACACTGAGATAGAGAGGAAGCAGGAACTGAGAAGTGGAGGCAATCACTTTGTTGGGTGAAACCATCGCCAGCGACAACTCGGGCAGCTCGGAATGGGATTGACTTTTTTTTCCCCCCATCTGTTATGCCTCTTTGCACAATACTCTTCCCTGCAAAATCATCCCAACTGTTTCAAAAACCTACCAAGATAAACAGATACCGCACGTTCTCACTTTGCCAGAAATAAACAGTCAGGGGACTACATCGTGTCAGACCTGTTTAGAGATTCTGCTGGAATTTCCAAGCGCCCTCAGCAATGACCTGTTTGTATTTCTCCCTCAAAATCAAGGAGCATTTATTGAATGGACCAATGGCTGGACAGCAGAAGTAGGTTAGTGCTCACCACTACTGAAGTCTCTTTCTCCCTGCAGAATGTGCTCAGAATGATTTGGTCTGTTTTAGAGAGAATGAGTTTGAGCCACAGTCCCAGGGTAAACAGACAAACAAAAAAGGTAAATTATGCAGTTTGTCATTTTTTATAAAAACACGGTCACCAAATGTGAAGCTCAGAGATACAAGCTGCAGAGCAGCAGCCAAGCCACTTGCTCTGAGCACGGTCACGCAACATTTGATTTATCACCGCACACAGGGCTTGTATACATTGTAGGGTAGCTTTGTGCAATCCTGTTCTTGCATTTGTGGAGAGAACAGTGTTTGCATGTGTCTGTGCAATCACTGCTGCGCCTTCTATTCTTACCCAACAACCTTTCAACATGTCAGGCTGTTTCCGCCAGATTTTACAGATGTGTGGAGATAATGTTCCTATGAGCTCCAAGGAAACAGGCTACCATGTAAAGGGATCCTCTCCGGCAAGCTCGCAGCCTGAGGAAATGCAGCATGAGCTCATGCTGCTACTTCAAAGGGAATCCGTGCCGGAAGCAGTGCTTATAAATGCCCCGAGCTGTAGAGAAGCTCCCTGTTAATCATTAGGCCCATATCTATAAGTGACCGATTTTCCCTGGTCCTCACGGTCGTAAATCCTCCAGTTTACCTGGGGAATGACATACGCATTAAAAATGCATTGTATGAAATAAAATCTTGAGATAGTTAGAGACAAATTCAATTCCCTGTAAAGAGGATGGGGAGAAGGCCTTTCTCCATGAGCCTCACTGCTTTGTGCGCCCGTCTCAGCATGTTAGTTAAAATCATATCTCTCAGGTTTCTGTAATGGGGAGAATCACCATTTTTAAGGGCTTTTGACTTGAGTAGTCCCATAACAGTTAGCTGAACAGTTAGAAAAGTCTGTTGCTGCTAAAATTATTTGTTACGTTTAGTTGCCTTCCTTTTCAGAGTTAAGTAATCTGGTAGCACTGAAAAAAACCCATAGATTTATTTTGTTCTCCTCCTTTAAAAGAAAGCAAAGAAAGCAACTCTGTTGTAATTTGTATAGGTTCTTTTTTTATGTTACAGCTTAATATCATAATGAAAGTAGTCAGTTTAGGATTAAGAAAAAATGTCGTGTAGTTTCAGAACATCATAAATACCATAAAGTTTCAGAAAGTTAGCAGGAGGGGATAGAAATGATAGATCTAGGGAGCCCAAACCAGAGATATCTATAAAACTGCAGCAGACAGGTAAGGACATTCAGCCTAACCTCCATTAAATGGTGGATTAGTCACTTCTGTCTTTCACAGTCTTCCCCTAAATTTACAGTCAGTGTTTTAGTTCTGTTTGTCTGATGCCTACACAGTGACCCTAAATGACTAGACTTTCTAGGCTCCACCACGGAAGGTGGGGAGGAAGAAAAACTCAAATACACCGAGACACAGACAGGTACCAGTTTCGTGTGTGTGTGTTGGAGGTGCAGATGTGGTTGCATCTTGGCTGTGTGTGGTTAGCAAAAGCTGCACCTCATGGATAACAAGGACTGGCTGCTGGTTGTGGAGCTGGTAGTTGTTGAAGAACCAGGGATTCATAACCAGGTTTTCTTACTCCCCTTTTCCCTGCTGCACATTTCTAGTCCTTACTCGTCCTGTGTTTGAACTATGCAGCAGAATATACATATGTGTAAATTTGTATCAGAGCTAGATAAATATGCTGTAATGCATATTTGTTAAAGCTTGTTTTCTTGTGTATCTGTACAGTACATTCTCATGCGCGCACTTGTTAACTGATTGCTTTTATTAGCAGATTCCTTAATTAAGGCCAAATGAAAACAGAGAAATGTGGAAACCATTTCAAGTGTGAGGTTTTCAAACTGGCTGTTAACTAATACTGCATGTAACTTGGTGGATCTAATTGCCTTGTGTTCAGCCTATCGAGCGCTCACCATTTCAGAGCCACGCAAGTTGCAGCAAGTTTTAGGCATTAATAGTGGCCAGGTAGTATTATACTATTTTTAATGAATGTCTGTTTTCTATTCTTTACTCTGCTTTCTTTGGAAGGAGGCCCGTGTAACAAAGTATTAAGAAAACACACTGCTGCCCTGGAATGTGTATATTAGCTGCAGATTATTTCCTATTAGCAGATTAGCTGCGAGGCTATTGGCTCTGAAAGGTCTTTGAGCGTATTTTGTTTTGTAACTGATTCAAGCCATGGGAGAGAATTGCCACCATGATTGGGAAGGGGAATTAGCCGCCGTTGCCATGGGCACGGGAGCCGGGCGGCTTTGTGTGCGCCAGCCCCAGCCGGGAGCCCGCAGCGGGAGCCGCGGCTTTGTCAGCGCCCGATGGATGCGGCGCTGGGGCGGGCAGGGAGAAGCTGGGAAAACCTTTGCCACCACCACCGAGGTGGGAAACGGTGCCTGGCTCTGTTTTTATTTTATTTTATTTTATTTTTGGCTCCTTTCCCCACCCACCCCCTTTCCTTGAATCTGCTTCCTGCTGACTCCGTTATCCTAAGTTGCTAACGTAGGACTAGCTCCTTTTTGGGAAAAGGGCCATGATTTGGCTTTTGCCCAGGGAGGAACCAATGCTGCCCCTTCG
>JAUBOD010000356.1:207896-229352 GCA_032353885.1 Nothura maculosa | reverse complement strand
ATCTTTTTTTTCCCCCTTAAATTCCTTCAGTTATCATTGAATTCTGCACAGTCCATTAAAAAAAGGGATAATGAATGTGACATTGAATGGAATTATTTCTGTTTCAACAGCTATTTGTGGTGTTCCAAGCCAGTAGAACTATGGGTGTATATACAGTATAATCAATGGGTTTGAAAACAGGAGGAGTAGTTGGCTTTCAGATTGAAATCTAAAGGTAGTTCTTAAAAACTGAGAAACACTTTGATCAGGTTGTGGTGATGAAAAATAATATTCTTATTGCCCTGAGGATGTTCAGATTAAGCTAGTTTTCTTTTATTAAAAAAAAGAAAAATAACACTTTCATATCTTGCTCTGGAATTCTGGAAGCACTGAGTGATAAAAACACCATTTTTTTCATTTTAAACTGGCATGAATTTTATTATTAATAGCAACAGAAAGTAGGATGGAGAGAAGATGTCTTATTTTCTGATCATTGGTGTACGTTTTTTAGATAAATCCAATCCTACTCGTAATATTTATAGGAAAATGCACCAGTTATATTTTATTTCTTCTTGGCTTGGCATAAACTGAGGATTTATCTTTTTTTATTCACTTAGAAGTGATATAATGGATTTTAATCTTCTGTAATTATATGATAACTGTGCTTAAAAAAAACTCAACCCGTAGTTCTGATGAAAAACTCTGAACTAGATGTCTTTGCTGTGGGAAAACTTCTTTTTCATGCAAAAGGGAAAAGGTACCCAATTTTGAATTCTGAGATGAGATAGGTATTTCCTACTTGTAAAAGAGAAATGGATTTCTCTCAAATCTATGAGAGAAAACAAAACAGCAGTATAATCCATTACATATTGTAAATTCAGTTAACTTCCACAGGCTTTTCATGCCAGTTTTCTTTTAACCGTAGCCCATTCTTCATTGAATCTCTAGTTAGGGTGCTGGGAAGGTGAGAAGGCCTCGTGGTCATTGACACCAGACCACCACCATTTGTGAGTCTGCAGATTAGTAAGGCTTGCGCTTTTATGAATTATGTTGAGAAGAAATAAATCCAGAAAAGTGACCCTGTGAAGAATGATTCACTATATGAAACTCATTTTTACAGCATTTTATTGTGTTCCTGAGAGCAGTCCGGAAAGCAGCAAGACTTCTTTCATCTGACAAAATCTAACTTCAGTACTACAAAGGCTTGTAGAACATGTCTGATCATAGCTCTACATCTAGCAAGCCTGTCATGTTCTCCATGAAATATAAGCAAGGCAAAAGCTAAACATCTGTGGCTTCAAATAAGCTAGTTTCTGTTGTGTTACATTTCTCTAGTTGACTTCTGATAGCCAGAAAGTGGCTCATTGCAACAATGGCTCCAGTTTCAGAATGGGTGCAATTATCCTGTAAGTGCTGCTACTGCTGCCCTACTTGGTCATAGAGTTTCTGTTCTGATAAGCGACTGAAGCAAATAGTCTAGAATAGTGTGTATTTCGGGGATTTTTTGGCAGTCTAATGGCTAGCAAAGTCATTAGAAGCGAAAGTTGCAGTGAGAGAATAGAAGATCGATTTCCAAGTTCTGCAAAGTGAGTGCCACAAAACATAAAGACATGAATGTATAAAATTATAGGAAAGTGGAGAGTTTGCAGTCCCAGTACTGAAGGAGCCAGGAAATTTTATTTATAGACTCCATTTGTAACTCGACAATGTGAGACCCATCTTCTGTTGTATCGAATGACAGAGCTCCACCGAAGCTAGTGAAGCTTTGCTGATAGACTCCAGCTGAGGAAGCTGACCTGACAGACATCTTTCCTTTTTCATGGATGGCAGAGCTTTTGAAAAATTAGAATAGTCTGAATGTGGAATCTAACCTTCCTGTATTGGATTTCCCTTAAATTCTACATAGCAGCCTAGTCCACCTGATTTCCAGGACTGCATTAGCTTTCCAAGCTTGACATTCACTCAGTGCCTTCCAACTTGCCTACAAGGTACTTTGATTGACAAGTCCCTGCTTATTTAGAAGGACTTGCTCCAGAGGGCTAATATCTATTTCACTGCTGAAACTAAGAGATGGAGGTCCCGCCAACCTAGTTTTTCTAGTCCCTAGGTTAGAATCTCAGGCCTGATCTATTTTTGGTCCTCTTATTCTTGAATTCATTGCTATGCAGTGGTCTAGAACATGTAACGGACTATATTATCCATCAGGATACATTTTTTGAAAATGGCTATTTTGTGAGAAAATTCTTGTAGAAGAGCAGTTTTTGCACTTGCATAGAATTGACAGGGAGCTGAGACACCCTGCTTCTTCTGCCAAAATGGGTATGATACCAGCATTGCTTTTTGGCAGTGAGCATCCATCCTTCCAGAATATGGCAAGGGAGACTGCAGCCCCAATGAGTGAAGGCAACTTTTTCCTTATTTGTATAGTAAAAGAGATGAACACTTGACTTAAGTGTATTGGATTATGCCTTCTGGAGACACCTGAATTCTATATAATGGAAGAAGAGAGAGCATAGTGTAAGACTTTGGAGCTATAAAGGCCCATCACTGGATAGAAAATACATGTCAGTTAGTATATGGTTTGTTTTGTGAATCCTTTCTCCCTAGTGTAACCTCCTTAGAGGTAACACCTTAAGTGAAGCATGTAAATTAGGCAGACTGAATTCTTTCCTCATGTGATAAACAATGACTATCCCTAATCAGAGTGCAAGTTTATTTTTGGAATAGACTGTTTTTAGAATAGATCATTGTGCAGTACAAAGAAAAGCCAGTTTTATACCATGAAAAGAAGCTGGATCTCCAGAAAGGTATATACATAATATCAGGAAAAAATGCACAGAGCTAGATGTAGAGCCCTAATTAGTAAGTGTAAACTGTCATTAGACATCATGCTTTTATTTTAATGTGCATGAAGACAGCCTAAGTATTTTGACTTTTCATCTATTTGTATGAATTCATTTTATAATTTACCTAGTGAGTAGTTTTATAAATTAAGCCATGTGTTCTCTCGACTAATATGGTTTCATAAAAGCAACAGAATTTGCTTGACTGCCTTCTTCAATCAGGCTCTTACTGGGGGATGAGCTGTAAATGTATCTGCTGTGGTGACTGTGGTTTCATTATTGAGGCTAGATTGGAATTTCAGAAGACCAGACTCAGACTTAACTTACTTTCATTGATCTTGAAAGGACTTGAACAGTGGAAACATAAGCAGGAATAAAAATAAAGGTGATTAGAAGATGAAATGAGCTGTAAATCACTGTCTTTTGAGGTAGCAATTGGGAGAGCTGCTTATTGTATTAATACGGTGGGCAGTGAGATAGCAAGAGCATAACGCAGCCAGCAATAAGTTGCAAGATCTCAGTGCAATAGGATATTCATGGGTTAGTTCACCATCTTTAGGATTGCTTTGTGAGTGTCATTCCAAGTATGCACCACCTGATATGTTCCCCATAGCTTTGACTGTAAATTATCTTATAGTCATGAATCAGAATTTGTTCCCAATCCAACTTTTTTTTTTTTCCCTTTGGCCAAACCAGCCTTCCACTTAACACTTAAAACATTAAACAGAGCAATTCTAAATGTGCGCATAGGACTTAAAAGTAAGCATATCGAAAGAGCTGTAATATACCATTTGCTGCACTGTTTCTTGTCTTTCCAAAGTGTTAGCTTTTACATCGTAAGGCTGAAAAAAGACAGAAAGAAAATACATGCATATGAAGAAATGTGGGTTATTGATGTCTCCAAAATATTGCTTTAAATAGCTGGCAGAAGCTTTGGAAACAACTTATTTAGAAATAATTCAGCTAATGCATGCTTGGCCTCTGTTGCTCTTACTAGGGGTACTTAATTCATAATCTTCATTTTGTGATGTAAGAATTCCCACTGTGTCAATCAGTTATGGCGTAAAATATGGATTATCTTTTTAAGTGGGAATTACAAACAGAGTGGGAATTACAAACAGGAGACCCTTTCAGACCTCAGAGACCTCAGAGATTTCTTTTTTTTGGTCTACATCACATTTCCTAATTCCCAAGAGTTAATGTTAAGAAATAGGGATAATATTCGCTAATATGCAGAGAATTGATCTAATCTCTAGATACAGAGTTACAGAGAAAATTTTCCTCAGAGAATATTGGCAAGGAACACAGGTATGGAGAAACTCCATTTTCTCTAGAGCACTAACCAGGGAACGGAGCACTTTCAGGTTGCACCTACGGCAATGAAGACTCTGAGAATGCAGTGTGTGGCAACTCAAAACTACTACATTGCCCTAGCTTGAAAGTGGCTTTAAATGTCCTTCGGGGCAATCATTTATTCTAATGACGGCAGTTCTCTTTATAAATCATTTACATTTTCCCATGTTAAGCTTCCTCCTCGCTGGGACTTAGGATGGAGCCTCTCGGGAAGAGGGAGCTGGTTGATACCTTTCCCACCAGGATTGGTTGTGCGGGGGCATTTCTGCCACCTGTAACTACAAGCATGTGAATGTTTAACATTGATGAAGCTGAGTACAGGATAAGGCATAGTACAAAAGATATCCATCTGCCTTCATAGTTCCCAATTAAATATTTCCTTGCTCCTGTCATGCGTTTTTTTTTTATTATCATTATTATTATTCTTTCTGTGTTGGAAAAAGTTTTGATCTAACAGGTAGTTTTTTTGGCATGAACTAAAGGTAAGAAAAGCTTAAATTAACCTCTTTTCTTCCAGAGCATTTCCATAAAAGAAGTACTGGTATTTTAACTGCTGCCACTTTTATCATGTTTTGAGGGTCCAATTCAATCCAAAGATTCTCCCTTAAGGTTGCTAAGACTCGGATTTGCCCAGTTAGCACACGTACCCATAGAAGTCAGTGCAGTGATGGGCTTCGTATGTTTGGGCCCTGAGCATGTTGGAGATATATAATACGTGGAAATGGAGTAAACTAATACACCAGTTACGTGCTCCCTCTCTCATAGAGCTTTCAAGGCCAGTCTTGTTAGATAGCTCCCAACCTCCTCCTCCAAACTGACTCATTTTTGGCCAAGAAATTTCCATGGGTTTTCTTAAAGTAGTCAAGGTTGTCTTAGTGATGGTGATGCAGAACGTAACGTTAACAGGAGATGGAAAGTACCAGATGTTTTCCTTCTAGTTCTTCCTTTCCTGTATTACCTGTCGAGCAGATTTCTGATGATGAGCTGGCTTTTGCAAGTGCTACATTTTCTTTTAATAATTAATGTAATCCGAAATAATGCCACATAGAAATCTGTGAAACATTTCTCATAGCAATTTCTCTTTCACCCTAGCATTACTTTGCTTGACTGTATGGGCACACAAAATAATTATTCACGTACTTTTGTGCAATGTAAAACAAAGAGCAACACCTAAAGGACCAAGCTGGTCCCGCACAGACCTTAAATCATGCTGTTGAAACCAAGAGGAGTGCTCAAGTTAGTAAACTCCTCACTGACTGTGGTTACAAGATCAGGCCCAAAGTTCATTGAAACCTTTGACTGACATATCTTGAAGAAAGGTTAAAGTTCCTTCCATTATTTGAATAATCTCCAGTATTGTTTTCTGTAAAGCAAATGCTCTGTAGAAAAGTTGTGGCAACAGTCTACACGCAGAACAGATAAATAATGAGTTGGTCCAATTTCAATAGTAAATTGCTTAGATTTTTTTTTTTGGGGTGGGAGGAGGAAGAGTAATTAAAAGATACATTCTGAGCAGAATATTACCACCACCATGTACTTTGGAAATATTTGTACGTGAGATTAAATGTTTTATATGGACATTCAAATATTATCTTAGACTTCCCCTACATGAGAAGTTTTTTTTCTGAGCTGTGTCTTGTTTCACCTGCAAATCAAACTAGTAAGTTTCTTTTCATGTTGATTTATTCTGATTGGAGTGGTTGTGGATAGTTATTATTTTGACGCATCCATTTTGAATTAGTAGAATTGTTGTCCTCAAGCTTTCTCCTTTGTTGGCCATATGATGGGATCATGTAGAGCTCTACAGCCAGAGTGGGAGATTTTGAACAGTCAATGGTGGAGGATAACTTTTCCTTTTTTTTTCTTTTTTTTTCTTTTTCTTTTTAATCAAATAGTAGGTTTTACACTATGCAACGGAGTTGCTGAGTTGTTCAGTAGGTTTTTTTATTTCTGTTAAGTGGAAAGTAGCTCTTACTGCTTAGCAAAACATAACAGGTACACACACATATGGCAGAGCAGACAATCTGTCTGCAGCCAGATTATACTTTGTCAGTCAGTCTGTACAAAAGAGTTTTTCAGTAATTTGATTATTTCTCCAACTTTTGAAAATGCAGCTCATTTCAGATTTGTCTTCTCTTGAGACTGGATCTCTCTTATGGTTTTGGTTTGTATATGTATTTTCCAAAAAGTAGCTGGGTGCTACCAAATAGACTTGACAGGATAATTCTTTTCAGGAATAGTTTCTAATCGGCAAAGAAAAATATCAAAAGCAAAACTGAAGTCAAGTTTCAAAACCTGGAAGAGTGTAGAGACATGTATGTGAACAACAGGTATTATAGAAAACTTCCCTCTGTAAATAACAAGTACAAAATATTTAAGTTCTTCTGATACATGATGAAAAGATGTTTCACCTTAGTTCTCCTTTTAATACCAACTTACAGCTTCATGACTTACCAGAAATAAATTAATTGCAAAATATGTATTTGTAGTATGCAGTAATGTTTATTCATACTTGATGAATCTCAGTACTTTTCCAATTGGTTGAGGATTACTCACTTGGAGGTTAAGGAAATAATGATCTAAAGGTAACATTTCAAGTTCTGTATGCCCCAGTTACAAGGCCAACTCATACGTGAGTTTTTTCTGTAGAGAGCTGCTGAAATCAAAGAATAAAACTATTTAAGATTTTATGTTTGATGTTTACACAAATATTTTTAAGACTTGCAAAAATCTGCATAGACAAAAGCATGTCTGTTAAGGACATTTGATTTAGATAATAAACGTATTTGAATTAACATGCAGAATTTAAGAAACAGTGATAATATATGTTTAAATCAATCAAGATGTAGTTATCTGTCAGATGTTAGAAAGTTATTTGTGGGGACTCACAGCTGAATAGAAGTTTTTAGGGTGTGATTCCACAAATCCTAAATACACATCCTGTACTATTAAACATTTTCACTGGGCATCCAAAAGTAATTGCAAAATTACTACTGACAACACTGGCAGTTGAAATGAATCCCATAAATAGTGGGGTTAATAGAGGAGGACAGCAAGGCACCGTTCAATAAACTGGATATATTCCAAGAAATATATTTTATATGTTGGGAAAGCAAAGTTGCACATCTTGGAAGAATCATGTGGGCCATAATTTCAGAATTAGGAACTGGACTCAAATGGAAACGTATCTGTAAAAGAGTTAGACAAGGTTGGTGAACAATTTAGCATTTACTAACACTGTTATTGATGAGGAAAAAAAACAGTTGTTTAAAGCTTTGCTTTTATAAATAAGATGATAACTGTGAAAAAGGAGATAATTTTGTATCTGTTTACAGCAAAAGTGAAGTTAAGTCCTGGACTGCAAGATATAGTGAAAGTGCATTAAATGGAAACAAAATGGAGAAGATGCAGAATATGGTGCTAATAAAGATTTTAAAGCTAGGGAAAGCCCAATTAGTGTAAAATGTATAGTCTAATCCTTCCAGTAGCACATAGAAAACTTTTTAGATGATTTTATTTCCCTATATAGAATCTTCCTGAGGAGGAAATGCAAAGTGCTAATAAGACTTTTTTTCCAACTTAGAAAAGCAAGAAAGAACCAATGTCTAGAAGCTTAAGTCTGATAAATTTGGTTAAAGATAATAGATATGCATTTTTAAAAAGAACGGTGTTTAATCACAAGGAGAAACAGCCAGGGAGGTCTTTTCATTTATCAAAATCAAGATTGGATGTCTTTGAGAAGAATGTTTTAGTTCCTCTGCACACCACCACCACCCCCCCAAAAAAAAATATTGCAGCCAAATGTGAATTACTGGGTTCAATCCAAGAGTATCAGTTGAAATTTAATGGCCTGTGATATTTAAATGTCCTTTCCAACCATAAATTCCATGAATCTATGATAATTCTGAAAACAAACAAGGAAATGTTAGTCCCACCAAAATGGTTTCAGTGTTTCAGTTTCTTTTCTCTTTCCAAGCTGCAGGACAAGGGGACCTGATTTTCTTTTCATTTTGTGATTTATCGTCTCCGAAGTAGGAGGCTCCTGATTCCTTGCATAGCCTACTGGTCTGTAGTACTAGCCTGAATTCTCTTGGCTATAAACTGCTGAATCTTATCCTACAGCATATTAGCAAATTAGTGCTTTCATTGGGGGCTTGGAAAGTTAAAGGGAAAAATAATGCAGACCTAGTATAAATGGTGTTCACTTCGATTATAACTGACTTAACATAGCAATCAAAGTCACTGGTTTTCTATATTCTGAACCTTTACTCTCCCTTCCATAAGCCCACTGCATATTCATAGAGCCAAACTGAAATCCTTGCAAAATGAAATCTTTTGATTAGATTGTGGATATTCACTGGGTAGAGCATCATACCTTTTCCAAAGAGAAAGATCCCTTTGGGAAAAAGGAGCTGGGGAAGTGGGCAGCTAGCAAAGGGATCCCCTGTTTGCCGAGCAAAGCCGTACGCGCATGTCCTGCTCCAGCAGGAATAGTGTATCCTGCCCTCCGGCACCGCTCTGCACATGCACCGAGGCGCTGGTGCCCTGGGAACCGGGGCCCCCATGAAGGAATCTGCATTGCAGATTTGAGGCTGGTCCATTGCCGGGCATGGAAATCCTGTAGTCTAAAGTTAAAAAGCTTAACGTGTATATTAATAATGTATAGAGGACAAACACCTTACATTTTCTGTTTAGGAATTTGCTTGCAAATTGTATGGCTGCTGCGCAAGTAGGGTTTTTTATTATTTATTTTAATCCCTCAACATTTCATCTTTCTGCAGTATTTTTGCTTTTCCTCTGATTTGCAGTCATGCACTTTGGCCCAGACAGGTCTCTGAAATAAAACTTTAAACAAATTCTTGCTTCACATTTCAGCATGCAGACAGCTCATGCAGGTAGGTTACATTGCTAAAGTTTAGCTGTGAGATACCGGCTGAACTGACAAAGCACAGCAACTATTTTAGAAAATACCGCTTTATTATCACTCCATTCCTAGAACTGTATTGTATTTAAAAAAGAAAAAGAGCACCATTAATTTAAAGACAAATAATACAGTATATGATTGTGCTTTATCAAATTCTGTTGATTCACAGGAGGGAATTTTTCTTGGTTTTGTCCTTCTTTAGGTTTCTACAACTTTACATTGAATTTCAAAGAGAGATATGTTCCTTGTTTTTGTTTTCATCTTGGGCTCCAAAAGTGAATGAGGGGATATAGAGAGAGCAGATTTTCTGCCCTCTCACGCTCTGCGATTTGTACTGTACTGAAAATTGAACTAAATCCTCTGGGCGTGAAGTAAGAACAAACAGCTTATTCCCTTCTGCTCTTCTAAACCACATAAACTTAAATATTAATGAAACTTTCATGAATCACACATAACATACACTGCCCCTTTGTGCTGGAAAATGCCAGGCTTTTTATGGTTGCTGCTGTACAGCCAGGATAATAGGAAGCAGAGTCATAAAACAGTAATTAATACAGTTCCGAACTGAGCTGTTTTATTGTGTAGAAGCTAATTAAGAATGATAGATAGCAGTGATTGAGTGACACATAATGCATTTGGTCAGCCTGAGCAAAAGGTCAGTTATCATTTGGGCTACTTTAAGTGAAAATGTTTTCCCTTGTGTCAGTGATTTCAGAAGCCACCAATGTCAAAGTGAAATGTCTCATGCATTTGCTGGCTAAAATGTAGATTTTTATTGACAGGGCAAGAGGGAAGTAAAAGAAAGCATTTGATTTGCAAGGATGTTCCTAACCAAACAATCTAAAAGGAAAAAAAAAAGAATTCAAGAATTTTTAAAATGAACAAAAATAAAGAAGTAAATATTAGATCTTGGCATTTTGAGTATCTTCAGTTTGGGTGCCAGCTCAGTTTGCGTGCCAGTTTGTGTGCCAGCTCTGAAAAGGGGCTGGCTCTCCAATTGTGGCATCCGCTTCTTGCCTGAAAATCATTCTGTGAGACCACAGACTCCTTGATGTTTTGGAAATATTTCTAAGAAGTAAGTTATTCATGGTTAGGAGAGTGGGAAAGGGTAAAGTTAGGTTCCAGCTAAGGGTCAATTCAAATGGTACAGCCATCCCCACTGAGGAGACAGTTCTGATAGTGAGCTCATGCCCTGGCAGTAAGAATGTGAGACATCTCACAGATGCTCCTACCAGTGCTACATGTTTAACTTCAGTTGTCATCTCTGTATTCTTCATAGCTTAGACACCTTCTATTTTTCTTTAATATTGTACAACCATGGTAAACTCAATAGAAACAATCCCGCCCTCTGGCTATTAAGACCTTTGGATTCTTTGAAGGACACATGCCTAGACAGAGGCCCTGTTAACAGGAGGACTTTCTGAGAAGAGTCAAGGTGAAGTTTCAAATTTTGAATTAATAAAAATAATTTTATATTCTGATCTCATATATCATATAACTTCTCCCTAGAGGTGAGCTGGGTGGCTGAATAAGATTTTTTTTAAGACTTCAGTTTTGTGATTTTTTTGTACTCTACCCAAAATAATTGAGTGCCAGTTCTAACCAGAGTCTGTGCTTAACACAGCAAACTTCACAGTTTCACACAGCAAACAAGTATTTTTATTGTTTTAAGTATTGGTTTGTAGTAGACCATTAGTTGCTATTATATGTCCTAGATATCTTATTGCAGACTGGGAAAAAAATGATGTTATATTAAAGAAAAAAATATTTTACCTACTTAATAATAAAACAGTGAAGAAATAAGATTGTATCAGGTTATAATTTCCCACACTTAGTGCTAGCGAAGTACTTTAGAGACAACATCTTCTTGCTCGGTAAATCACTACTTTAAAATCTGTGTGAGGATACGAACAAATGGTTTTAGGTTATCTTAAGGTGTGTGGTTAAGGCTTAGGTCTTAGGACAAATGAGTTTGATGAAAATTGATCAGTACAGCAAAAGAGAGAAACCAGAATATGAGAAAGTAAATACAATAAGGAAGCCAAAGGCCTGGTCTTAAATTTAGTGGAGGTCTAATAGAAATCAGTGTTTTGCCACTCACAGGCAAAAGAAGTCTAAGTAAGTTGTTCACTCGAAAGGACGAATAAGTGACCCAGCTCCAGATTTGCTCTGGAGTAGGTGATATCAGAATACCAAACAGGCCCTTGACTTAGCTAAAAATTAAAAAAAAAAAAAAAAAAAAGAAAGAATAAAAAGAATTTAAGAGGGCTTTTTTTTCTAGCCTTCAGCTCTCAAAAAGTGTAAGCATATCGGCAGGAAGAACAGGCACATGGGGCTGTATATGGGCTTGTGACCAGGAGGGGAAGGCAGTGCTCCTGCATCCCGCCGTGTTTCTTGGATGAAAAACAGCGATATGGTTCTGACTTGTGTACACAACAGGGAAGACTGTAACTAGCAGCTTATGTTTGAGGATAATGCTAACTTACTCGGGCAGCTCTGGGCACACTCTTTAGAAGCCACTAATGACGTTTCAGTTATGTAACTTGAACGGTCTCTGTTCTTGCTCAAGCTGCCAAGAATACTGCAACCCAAAAAGCCTGTTATGCAACTGCACTGCGGACCAAATCATCTTGACAATTAAATTTGCCTCCATTCTGGCATTTCAGTTCATTTTCTTTTTATGTTAGCAAGACTGTGGCTTTCCCATATAGATTTCTTCTGCCTAGCAAATCCATATCTTTTAGTGGGAAGCCAGGTGTAGTGTTATAATAGAGCTGGTCTCTAGTCCAGCTTGCTATTTGTGTTAACCTTTCCCAATAATTAGGCTGCTGACAATTTGGCAAAAAAATATAAAGTCCCACAGCAAAATCACAATCAAGTTAGGTGTTCCTTGGGGAAGAGGAGGCCTTATTTTATGCCCAGCTTGCTTGTTTGGACCAGTTAAAGGACCAACACATGGCTGAAAGAGGTCTCTTGCATCCTTAGGCTCAATCGCTCACTGTTACAGAGTATCATGTTGTTCTCCTAATAATTACATCAAGTTCTATTTTAAAATACTTGCAACTTGTTCTCATTGAAAGATTGTACCATAAATCTATTTGTTATAACTAGCTTCTCATCTCTGTCTTCAATTTGTGCCTGACCATAAATGATGGAGACATCATTTTTCAGTCAAAAAAAAGTAATTATTTATTCTTTTTATTCTTACTTTGTGATAGAAGCTATCATTTATTTGTGTGTCATCTTAATAAATTTAAGTTTATTAAGTTATTGAAGTTCTTCAATAGTCATAAGAAGCATATGCAGGATCTGGTAATTTTTGTAGAAGGAAGCTTGTTTTTGTCCAAGGGGTACTTTGAGTGGCAGTTTCTGAATGCTGCTTATGTCCAGTTTTTCAGTGTTTTAATAACCTTCCTCTGTTATTGAGGTGAAGATGAGCTCCTTGTCAGCAGAGCAAGGAACTTGCTGAACTGCTAAGTGTGCATGATTGCTTACCTGCAGGCAGGATGAAATGCGTTAACTTCTAAATTATTGATCTTAACAGTTGATTTGGGGTGCAAGAAGTCATTTAAACAGTAGAAGTGTGTTATAGATTTTTTCCTGGGGTTACTATGAGTAATTAAAAGATGACACTTTCTGGCTCAAACGGAGACAACAGAAGGCTCTGCTCAAAGGGAGGTTGTTAAAATGGAGAAGTGAAATCCCTGAAGAGCAGTTTGGGGAGCCTTTTGTTTAATAACTTCATTAATGTCCCTGGCACAAAAAGAAGAGTGCAACCAGGCTTTTAGGATACAAGAATGAGAATTTATATCTAACATGGTCAGTCATGACAGTTGTTGAACAGAAGTTGGTCTAGGAGCAAAGCCCGGGAACTGATTGACACTTCAGAGCTGGATGCGGACTCCAGAATCAGACCTTCTTGTTGCTTCTGTCCTTTAATTCTTGTATTCATTACTGAAAAAAAATGTCCTTTCTCCGACAAGGCTTGGCTGTGGGAGGAGATCTAGATTCCCTCTCTCCTATTTAAAGCTGCAACTGTTGTAAGAGCTGAGTGACAGGGAGGTGTCTCTAAGTGGATGAAACTTGTTGCTATGAAACTTTTCTTCCCCTCGTCTCTTTTCAAGAGCCATTTCCAGTGTGATTTGTCTGCTTTCCAGATTCCTGCTGAGATAAGAAAGGAGAAAAACATTTACCATGTGAGGGGCAGGTAGCTCTGCAATTTAAGCAACTTCCAAACCCAAAATAGGGCTGTTTTTAAGGTTAAAAGGCTGCTAAGCAGAGTTTATGTGGCTTACAGTTTTGGATTTAGGCTCCTCAGGACCTCCTAAATCCTATATTACATGCCTAAGACCTTCTTTGGATCTAGACTAAATGCTTCATTTTTATGTTCACAGATATGTTAAAGTGGATGTAAGTGCCTCTGATCACATTTTGACAGGCAAATGCTTATTTGATTTGAACGAAAAAGCAAGAATCATATATATATATATATAAAGTGATAAAAGACATTCAGACTGAGGTCTAAGCCTATAAAATGAAGGAAATCCTGAGGCAGAATTATAACATTAATCTTTCTGTCCTCCTGTACCAAACTCAAGCTCCCTTTCTTCAAACACTGTTTACTGCAGCGAAATGGTTGTCCATGTGTCTGTCACTGAGGTAACATATATTATGCTCACGTGGAGCAGTTTATAATAATGTAGATGGTATAGATGTTTGAAAAAATGCTGTCCCTGGGGTCTCGCTTGGCCCACCAGAGCCTGGTTTGTTAACCCTGTGAGCCTGCTGTGAACCTTGCCTAGCTCTCAGTCAGCCTCAGCAGTGCTTAGGCCAGAAGACTGTGGGTGGCTACCTGTGTCACTTGTCGGGCTCTTTCCTTTTGCTAATCTGGAGCAGGTACTATTTTAGTTGAGATATTTTTGACCAGTTTTTTTAATGTGCTACAGTGTTGTAAAAATGCCTCAAGTCTTCTCTGCTTCTTTTAGCATCCCAAAATAGTTCTATGAATAGCCACTGTAATGCGGTGCTTGTTTCTCTGTTATTTATCTAACAAGCCTCCCGTGGTGTGTAAGTTCCATCAAACAGTGTCTGTGTTGTGAAAAAGAATAACTATCGGTGTCTGGTTTAGAAGTTACTCCATTTGCTTAGCAGAGCTATATATATGTCTTTAAAAACAGTGAGTGAAACGCCGTGATGAAGTCATGCTTTTTTAGAGCTGCTTTGCTTCCTTTTCCAAACTCTTCTTTCTCCCTAATGAAAGTAGAAATGGTGCTGCAGAGAGGAGGGGCATCATCCTGCTGTCCCATCCTGGATCCCTGTTTTTCCATGTCAGCGTTTTGTAGTAGATATTGGTACTTCTCTCTATAGGGCACAGGACAGGGGCCAAGTTGTAATTAAACTTACAGGGTGCCCCCAATCCGCAGAGCACAGCTTAATCTCTCTTTTCACCCGTACTAACAGTTGTATATCTGAGTAATGGGAGGAAACAAAAATTTTAGTGTGTAGCCTGTGACTTTCTAAATGCTGGAGTTTTCTCTCTGTCCATCCACTGCAATATTTTAACTTTAAAAAAATCTTGTTATAATGAATATCAACTGTGTAGCATGTTGCTTTTTACTAGACTCATAAGAACTAAATATAACACTGAAATTTCCAGGAACTCATAAAAACTCCTTCTTTTGTGCAGAAGAAGGCATTTTTAATGTGTGTTAAAGCACAAATGTTTTACTTGTGGTTTTGCATGTAGTGAGAACAATTACTGCTCTGCACAGTTGCTAGATCAGTGCATAGTAACATAGCAGTATAGATCTCCGTTGATATGCAT
The DNA here is from genome assembly GCA_032353885.1 of Nothura maculosa. Taxonomy (NCBI): domain Eukaryota; kingdom Metazoa; phylum Chordata; class Aves; order Tinamiformes; family Tinamidae; genus Nothura; species Nothura maculosa. The sequence continues at coordinate 214,429 of JAUBOD010000356.1, read as the reverse complement.
TTCCCATGCTTTTAAGACATGATAAATTGATCACTTGCATGACAAGATTTATTTGTAATTTGGAATTTAAATCTGCAGATATTTACAGTGGAGAAAATCTCTTGTTGATCTTTGCAACAATTTACATTTGACATGATCAATACAAGAAAAGTTTTCATTTCCAAATAAGTCAAATCTTTGTAGTAGTATTTTTAAATAGATTGTGCATTTTCTGCCTTCATATTGGAGGCACTCTAATAGTAGTTTGTTTGGCTTTTAACAGGAAAGATGTATTATGAATTTTATGCATGTAATATTGTGCAAGAGAGATTGTGTTTTTAAAATGGATTTTAGAATGACAATTCAAAGCAGAAGAAACTCAAGTCCCATCCAAGCCTCAAGTAGGCTTAGGCACAGTAGCAGGATTTGATGAAGCAGTGTATATTTATAAACACATAAAAAGATATGTGAAAACTCTCTTTTAATACTTACTAGTTTATACAAATCTGTTATCACCATGAGATCAATGTAATCAAAATGACTGTCCTAACATAATAGATTCTAGGCTAGAAGTGATTATGTACATTTTCAACTTTATATTTGTGTTTATATTTTACTTACTGGTTTGGGCTGTGAAATTTTGGCCCTGGAGTTAAACCTGAAGGTTTTCAAACTAAGAAATCCTTGGCTAAAATATGTTTGGTGGGAGGGAATAATACAATTACACATAGGTTTTTGATAAACAGTCTAAATTATGCTTCAAAGGACAGATGTGGCTTTAATAATCTGAACCATTTGCATTTTCAGATTAAACTCTGCTTGATTGCATTGTACTTGATATGTATACTTAAATCTATATGTTAAATGTTAAACTTTGATACAGAGCATATTGTTTGACTTTGTTCTTATGATCTGACAAGCTTCATTATATAATAAACTAGTTTAAATAAATCTTAAAGACATAAAAGTGTTCTTGACAGTAAGAAAAAAATTTAAAGCACACAAATGATATATCGGTTAGATGTTCCAGAGAGAGTCAAAGCTTTTTTCATTCAGATCTTTGAACATGTGTTTTGAATAAAGCTGTAAGGCATTTTCCAGTAACCAGTGTTGTATTACAAAAATGAGTAAAGTAAAACAAAAGGAAAACATGTTTCAACATTTTATTCAGTATTGTCACAGATTGTTGCACATTTCCAGCTGGAAGTAAATGTGACATTTGTAATGCTAATTTTTCAAACCTAACCTTTTATAACATATAAAATATTATTTGGGATGGTGTGCCCTTGTGGAAAGAGCAGGAGTAATGAAGTACTCGATCAGGGTTCAATTGGATTCCTAATGGCTTGAGTGCAATTATACCGCCAGTTTGTTGCAATCAATCAAAACCACTTTTGAGTTGTTCTCCTAAACCGTATCTAGTGGTAACTGCTGATAAGCAGGTTACAGAACACTTGACCTGATACACTAGCAGTGTGAATGTCTCACCAAAGCCAAGAAATAATGCTACTAGTGCTATACTGCTTGGCCCCTGTGGTAAATTTATATATACATATATGTATATATACATACACACCTATATATTTGCTGATACAGAAGAGCACACTGTAGTCTTGCTACATAGTGCCTAAATGTGAAAAAGAGCAGCACGCAGAAGGAGTATGCCATATGTACTTTTGGGGTTACATATATGATGCTGCTGGCTGTGGGCTGCAGGTACAACCCCTGCAAAGACGTAGAGCCCTCTGAGTTGCTCCCCTTTTATCAAGATGATGACTGGCAAGCCTCCCTCAGCCTGGAGAGAGGGGAGGTTGGAGGAGGAAAAGGCAGGGAGCACGTGCAACCAATTTGGATATTTAAAAATGCCAAAAAAAGAAAAAGAAAAATTCTTATAATTAGGCTATAATAGAATTTATAGAAAGATGGATATAATTTATTTTGGTTTTATTTGTCCAGGGCTATAACATGTTAGCCTGGAAATATAATCTAAAACACACCACTAAGAGTGTCGCTAATGGGACATTTAGGCCAAAGGGACTTATTCCCCCTACTTTAGGATAGGAAAAAGTTGCTATAACATTTCATCACAAGGCATTCCTCTAAAAGTAAAATCTAATTAAATAGTTTTACTGTTAGTTTAAAATACCGTATAAATAAAGTCCCTTAAAATATGTGAAGACATGTTTGAAATCAGCTAATGTGGCACTTGGGCACATTGGGTCTGTCAGTCTTGGGATTAAAAATTTCCATTTATCTAGAATGTGAGCAATTCTTAATTAACCATTACCTGATTTTACCCCACCATGTCTTCACTGTTAGTTAAAAAGGTGCTGGTGGCCAGGTGGTATAAAGGATTTCACTATTTGAGTCTGATCTTGCAATTTCTTTCCCAAATCTGCAAGCAAAAGTGTAGTACAGCTTTAGCAAGCTGAGGCACAAGCCAACGTACCTTCGAAGAGCTAGGTAATGCTCACCTTGAAATACTGGTCTTCCTGAAGTCAATAAAAATATTTCTATTCATTTCAATGGGATGTATCACACTCATAGAGAATCTCCATGTTTTCTGAGTAATTCTATGGCAAATAAGTCCTTTTTTGCAGTAATCTAAGGAAAATCATAAGTAGTTCAGTCTAGCTAAGCCCTTGGAATGCTTACCAGGTATCTTTTATGTACCACATAATTCTGTTGCTTAAAGCACTCGCTCAAAATTTAGCCCTCACCTCTACTTCAGATTCCTGACTTGGCAGGTGTATTGCTCCAATCCTCCTTTTCTTTGGAAACAAGAACAAGCACATTTTCATTTCACAATGAAAATTGCAACTAGAAAAAGAAAGTAGAAAGAAATTTAAAAAAAAAAAAAAAGAAGAAAGTGGTTAAGGACAAAACATATTTCCAGATGGTCTCTCTTACATTGTACTGCTTTATACACAGGGCCATCTGTAACTCCTTAGTTAATTTCCACTGGTCTAATTCTGTACTCGCATGTATGTATCTAGAATAGATTTGACCAAAATGTGGGCCTTATGTACTGCTTGTGGGATATTTTCAGAGTAATATGTAGCAGAGTTTGGCTGCTCTGCCCTTTGCATGGCTGCAGGATGCCAAAGGGTAGGGGAATGGCCCCCTCTCTTCCTATCTTATCTGATTCTTCAGAGACTCCTAAACTCAAAAGGAGTAGAACAACAAGCACCATATGTAGATTTGCTGGGAAGCTCTAGATGCTCATTTTAGCCCACAATATTTATAACATACGACTCATATATTAGAGTTCAAAATCCCATCCATTTGCTGCATTTAAAAATACCTTTTATCTCTCTTTTCCCCAAAACAGTCATTTAAAGCTTTCAAGGCAATGGTTTGAAAAAAAAATGTGCGGAGGCATTGATGTAACAGCAACATCATTTATTCTTTTCACATTGAAATGTCAGTTTTCAAAAGACTTGGAACTGCAGAGTGGATTTTGTGTTGCATTCATATCTAATTGACAATGTTAAAAAAAAGGGAGAAAAAAATGGAGGAACACCTGAAAACGGCAACCTAAGGTGTTTATCACTTTTTTTTTTATGTTCAGAATCTCTCCTCTCTTCAGACAACTTGAGAACATCATAAAACATAAAACAACTAGAAGTAATATATACTATTTTATATAATTTATTAGGTAATTTTGATGTATATTTTATTATATATAATCATGTAATTTATATTTTTTCATAATTAAATTAGATTTCACTTTAGTATATAAAAGTAATTTTGCAATTGCATTAGGTGTAACCTTTTTTTGTCTTTGACAACAATTCAAATATTTGCTGTATTTAAGATATATAGTGCAATATAATTATTTTTGTCACTGCAGATTTATTGATTTATATACCTGTTTTATTTTTAGTGTTTAATTAAAGGTTTCATTCATTAGAAAAGGGCTAGACAAGGCTTTTTCTGAGCCTTAGCTATCCATGCAAGGAAATTAGTGTTATCATTTCTCTTTGTCTCTGGCTCCTTCTTTTTTTTTTATTATTTTTCATTCCGGGGCTAACATTTAGGAGAACAGTAACATTGCCGCTGTCTCTGTCTCCTTGTAGATCTTTCAGAACGGGTGTTTTCAGGCAATAAAAACCACAGAGCATATGGATCAAAAAGAATGGGATTCAGGTGATGAAAGAGATTGTTTCTTGGTGCCTGTCTTGATTTTCCTTTGAGTTTGTGCTGAAAGGTTGAGGTTGCCGGCAGATGATAATTTTCCAAGTGCCCTGGATGATTTAACCTTTCCCGTGTTGTCTGGAAAGTTAGCTGAAGCCATTTCATTCCACCTCTAGAGCAAGATTTTTGTCTTTGTTAGGAGGAATCACTGTAAAATTCTGCTATTTCTTTGAACAAAAACAGTGATCTGCAAGCAGTGTTCTCATTTGTTTCCCTTGAAAAGAAGTGACTTGCCTTGCAAGCAAGCCTGGAACTAGGTGAAATCTGAGGTTTCTGTTATAGCAGGATGCTTATTGCATACGTTTTCTTTAACAACCAACACTGCTGATCACAAATCTTGATGGTTGTGTCTGCAGAACAGTCCTAAGCTGCTCAGAGGCTCCAGAGAGCTGTGCGGTCTGTACAAGAGGCAGTCATCTAAGCCACTGGCTTTAAGTTTTACCTACACAATAGTTTATAAAGTGGGAGCGGGTTTTAGAATTCAGCTTGTGTAAGGTGCTTTCAGCTATACCCAACTGCTTTTAAAATGAAGAATCAAAGAAGTAAAAGCTTCAGTGAAACTGAAAGACAAAGTTGTGAGGGGACTCTGGGAAGTGTGCACTGAGCTAGGACATTTTTCTGGCCTCCAAACTAGCAGAGTAGTGTTGTCATTTATGTTCCAGCTGGAGAGATGGACTGTGGGTGTCTTTGTGGGTAGGCGTTTGTATGAGCTGCTTTAGTGTCACATTTGGGCATCTCCACAAGACAAAGCAGGGCCCCTTGCAGCCTGGATGGAAGGGTATTGCTGTTGCCATCCACTGAAAAGGTCTGACCAGAAGGTCACCATGATGCCAATATGTTTCTCTCTGTCTTTTTCTTCACGTTTTTCTCCTTACCTCTCAAAGGAAATAATAAACATCTGGGTTGGCTGCAACCCTGTAACAATTCTCACCCAAAGTGATAGGCAAAATAAATGGCAGAACGAGATTTCTCAGAGTTTTTCATCTCGGATGGACAGCTATAAATTCAGCATTCTAATCATAGATACTGAAAATAAAAGGATGAACTTTCTTTCCAAATTAAATATTCATTCTGTTTATCTGGATCTAGTCCAGTCAATTGTCTTATATTCATCACTGTGTTATTTAAGAGCCTCCAAGCATCAATTAAATATTATTTTCAGTCTCTTATAGGACCTATTGGTGTTTTACTCAAGCAAGCACCGTATCTTTTGCAGCTCTTCTACATTAGAACAGGATTTTTTAGTTGTGGTTAGTATGACATTAAATCTATTCCTTATATCTTTGTGCAATATTTATTGGATCACTGCAGTAAAAGCCTGATATTCCTAGTAGCAATCTTAGCACACAGATCATATTGTCAAGGGAATTTAATGGGAAGAAAGGAAAGCAAAATCTCTAAGGAGGTACCATCCCACTGGTAAGACAAGCTAAGCAACAAGTCACTGACTTCAGTATTATTAATGTACATCAGTAGAATTGCTATACAAACAGTCCTTTTTCAGGAGATTAAATATCTTAATAGATGCTTCTACAACAAAAATGAAATCCAGTATTCAGCTAGTATAGCATATGAAATTCTTTAGTTCAGCTGAAAAATACTTAAATAATACACTTGCACAGTATTTGTACAGGCAAATAATAAATTAATAAAAAGCAATGGCTTGTAGGTTCAATACAATCCTCCGTGTCCAAAAATATACTCATTAAGTCCTGAAATGAACCTAAAAAAAGTTGTAGCAAGGCTAATAAAATAACCTGGAAAAAATTTAATTACAAAAAATGATTGCAACTACCAGAGTTGTGCTCACAGTCTCAGTAGGAGCTTTAGGCAAGGGGCTTAGTGAATAACAGACAGCTTAGTCGCAGATACTAGACACTGAGAAGAGAAAAAGTGTGATGAGATTTGAGCATCTCTGAGATAAGTAAATGACTGTTTCCATAGGGTGGTTGCGTTATTCAAAAAGTAAATTTTCAGATTGAGAATAAGCATTAAAACATGAAAATGAAAATACCAAATAATATTCAATATTCTTGGTATTACCAGGTATAATTTAAAACAGAGCCAAACTGAAGAGCATGAAGAGGGTTTTCAATATCCTCTGATTATTTATTTATAGCAAGAGATAATCAGTTTATCATGTTGTTTTAAGAAAATTGTATTAATAGAGCTGCCATGAAAGTCAAAGTAATTGAGAACAGTATTATAGCAGCTTTATAAATGCTGATGAAAGAACCAGTGGTTAGAATTCTCTTGTGGAATTAAATATGTCAAAACAACTTCTACACAGTGGAGCAAATTTTGTGTAAAAGCCAATAATGTTAAAAAACTCAGAAGACAAACAAATTTACCAAGGA
>JAUBOD010000356.1:185396-202896 GCA_032353885.1 Nothura maculosa | reverse complement strand
GGAATCTGTAAATGCTGTATACAGAATGAAGTTTAAAATTGTCTTAAAGCAGAGAAAATGAAAACAAAATACCATGTATCTGATCCATATACATAGCCCAATATGTGACTAAAGCAACAATGGAAAAGAACTGGACATTGTGAAGGGTCTCAATGACTACCCCTTTTACAGCTGAACATTTTGCCAGCCAGTCGAGTTTATTATTAAAATATTTCTAGTGCCCCTGTGGACTGCTGCAGGATTCTCTAGATAGTTTTTATGAGCTAATTTCAAATGACGAGCAATTGGATGAAGCTTTTGCATTTGAACATGGTTTGTTAAAACAAAAGGCTTCCTGCGATAGTGTGGGTATGCTGAAAGCTGCCCTGCACACACGGGTTCCTACTTCACAGAGCTCAAGTGATTTGTTTCAGCGACTCTAGTGAGGCGCTTCCGAAAGGCTGTGGCAATCATGCTGAACCACTGCATTGTGTTTGATCTCTGATATTCTGAAAAACAAGAGGGTATGAGAATGACTTAATTTTTAGTGTCCTCATATATTTTAAGTGACGGTGGGGCAATGAAGAGAACAATAATTTGCTGAGTATTCACACCCTGTATGTATACTTTCATTATACATTTATAGAAGACCTATTGTTTTGTGTTTTCTGCTGGAGGCTAGTCTTGTAAAAGAATAGTCTAGAATAGACTCACTCAGTGCATATGTTGTCCATTTGCCTGTCAGCAATAGTTTTGACAGAAAAAACAAGGAGTTTGAGTGACTGCTGGTCTGTCTTAAGGTATGGTAATGAGGCTAATTAGGAGAGATGAGAGCTGAACTGGATATGTGAAAGCAATTATCCATGAAACTTTTGTCATGCTTTATCTCTATCAGATCTCTCTTTCTCTCTTTTTGGCATGTGCCAGTGACACAAAGAATGGAAATATTTGAAGTGATACACATTTCAAAAAAGTGAAGTATAGAACTGAGACAGAGGGAAAATTAAATGAGAACATCTCATTATTGAAATGTACAATTTAACAAGGATTTTGTAGCTCACTAAGAGAGTCTGGCTTGTGGTATTCTCCTCACTTACCTTTACATGAATTTAAGTTCGTATCTCTTTGTGATAATGAACTCACTAGACACCTACATCTCCTTTGTTAAGTGTACATTGTTTTATTTGTTCCTTTTATGTTATGAGTAGGTGCAGCAAGTAAGTTATTAAGAGTACTTGAAAGCAAAGCACACAGAAGCATAAAAAAGAGTGTAAAAAGGCATTTAAGTGTAAATAAACAAAAACGCTGAACATTTCTAGTTTCTGTTTTCAGGAAGGTAGTACAATTTACTTTCAAATTGTTTATTACATCAATCCTGTACAAACTGATTAAAAAAGAAGCATTAAGCAAGAGCAAATGAAAACCAGGTGTCACAAGTCTTGATGAATCAATGCACATACTCCACAAAGAAATAAGGTGACAAATGAAACTTGCACAATGAGACCATAGCCAGGCTCAATTACTAGGCCAATTTGAAAAGCCGTAGTAACTTCATACTTTTTTTTTTATGTTGGAGGGAAAAAAATTCTGTAAGCGCACACTTCTGCCTCCAGAACAAAATCAAAAGGCAGGATACTTCTAATGCTCTTTTAAAGAACATACAAAGTTAAAGAAGAAAAAGCTACAAACACATGTGCAATAACTTAGAATAAAAGAAAAAAATCTTGACAATTTAGATCATTTTAATGAACTAGTGCTTTCCATATTACTCAATGTGCTTGTAAAATCAGATTACTTACCAAATGAAATCAGTCTTTAAGTAGTTTCTAGGTTTCTAGAAATATTCATGTATGTGAAATGGATATGAAATACTTAACAATACTTATTGTGCATATATTTTCTGTTAAGCACCACTTTGTTCTCACATTTTGTTTGTAGTACTTACATTAAGAGCTCGAATCTTTTCATATAATTTACTGCTGTCAGCAACATAGCACATTTCCAGAATGCCACCGGAGAACGCCTGAGAGCCATCATAATAACTATAAATATAACACAAAAGAATGAATTGTGTAGTGTATCTTTAATCTCATATACAGTAATGATACAGAAAGTTGCTTGGTTTCAGATAAACTGATTTTCCACTTCTTACTGGAAGGTTTCCTTGTTCAGTGGGATAAAACAGAGCTGGCTGTAGTTGCCCTCATTACCCTCTTGTTTCTTTTGTTTCTTCCTGTCTTTTCACTCCATTCTTCACACATGCATAAACACATACTCTCATTTTACTCTCAAAAAAAAAAACAAAAAAACAAGAAATTTATTTTGAATTTTAGGCCACAACCAGTAGCTTCTTAAATTGAACCAGTAGCTTCTTAAATTGTTACTGCTTGTTTTCGGTAACAAGGTTACTATTGGCTTCATGAGAGCATCTACAGCAGCTAGAGAAACCTTCTTCCATTGACTTTCATATGATGAGAAAAAGATGAGCTCATAGTCCTTTAGGGATAAAATACCTGGCTTGGTATTTTTCTGCAAAATGGGAATAACGGGATGTACTCCTGAGATTAGCGAAATAGTGTTGGAGTACGAAGAACTCCCTGCATTCCTGAAATTCTATCTCATTGTATACCACACGTTTGGTATTCATAATCCTAACAAGATCTGGAATACAGCTCTTTATGCAATCTGTATCCAATATCAATAGTAAATAATCTAAAATTTAGCTGCCTGCAGAAACTAAACGTATTTTTGTGTGCATAGGTGTTTTTACCATATTTTTTCTATCTAGTAGACAATGCTGGTATATAAACACTTAAGGCGTTTTATGAAGTTGCAGCAGGTTACCTACAGTACTTGTAATGAATATGTTACTAATGAAGTGTCATTTCCTAGCCTTATTTGGTTTGTGTTGCAACCTTAATGATATTTCAATTTTAGAATAAACTTTCAAACTAGTGTACAGGGATTTGGCCACACGACTTGCATTAACATTAATCAAAATCATGTGTCCAAATTCCCACCACAGTAGAAATGTACCTTCTGATTGTTCTTTGGAGTTGTGCGCATGGATGTGCGGATGCAAAAAAACATTTTACTGACTTTACTTTCATGCCAAGTTATGTTTGTGCTCTTTGTACCTGAAATAAAAGATGATGTTGAATCCTGAAGGCCTTTGTTCACAGTCTTATCAGGGAGACAGTGAAAATCCATGTATCCCCACTCTAATCAGCATGAAGCCAACAAGTCCTTTTTCCTGCTATGCTGAGATCTGAATTTTAAGTGTTGGGCAAAGTCACTTTGCTGGTGTATTGATTGCTCTTCATAGGCTAGATCTTGCAAGTGAGAATGAAAGGCTAGGTCAGATAAAAGAGTGCTTCATCTCAGTCTTACTCTCAGTACCAACCATGTCCTTGTGAAAAATATTGACTTTTGACTGTCAGCTTGAGAGCTGTTAGAGTTTCACATTCTCACATACTCCCTGTTTGTCTTTGCATGCAAAGTGTCAAATATTACTGTAACTGTGGAGAGCGATTTCAACAGTTCTTACAGTCCCAGAGAAAGCAGTGTATGGAGAGTTTAGTGAGAAAGCCTGCTTAAAGGTCTTTCTGACTAATGAAGTGGACTCGGGGGGGGGTAGACTTATGTTGTGGTTGGCCGTGGATTGAAAAATTTGATATTTTCTTTTTTTTTTGTTGACCTATTGGTGGTCACTGATTCAGAGACATGACCAATGTCATGGGTTTAATACCAGAATATTGCACAGAACTAAAGAAAGTCCTCTCTTCAGACCCTCTTTAATATGAGACAAACTTACCTCACTAAAACTAAAAAAGAAGTCACATATATTGTTCCGTGACCAAACTGAAAAGGGTTGGTTTCTCTCTGGGAATCAGAGCTCAACAGCTCGTAAGTGGATCATGCCATAAATAGCTTGTGTTTTTACAGCTATGCATTCTGTGGACTTCTTAGGAGCATCTTTAGAGGAAAGGAAAAGATGGCTTAAGAGATGGTTTTCCTCTGTCAGTTAATCCACAAGGACTCAGTTCCTCTGCATTAGAAGAAACTTAAAAAAAAAGTCTCTTTGAATATGCTGTCTTGGAATGATGGCTGATGACTGACTCAAAAACAGGAAAAATGAGACCATTTTTTATTTACTGGATTTCCAAACAGTTACCTCATAAAATAAATAATGACTTTCCACATTGCATTGCCATTAATCCATATATGCAATGCAAATAAATGAATAAAGACTTTTCATATCCTCCTAAGTTTACAGTGATTCCACCATGTAAAGACTAACCATTCCTATCTGTAGCGGTGACTCATTGATTTGGTTTAACACCCAAAAGAGCCATTTAAGCAAAGTTCAGTTGTGTCCTTTTGGCTGACTGAGGTTCTAACATTCAATAAGATCAGAATCCCAAGCATTTTCTTAATTTTTGTCTTAGTTCTGTAAAAGCTTGTGCTTAACTTTACACAGGTGAATAGTCTTACAAAATTAAATTAGATCTCTCCCATGTTTAAAATTCAGCATAACATTTTTTGTAGGGGCCAGGCCTTTCTCTACTGCTATAAAATTCATTTTTTATTTGAACTTTATCATATTCAGATGCTTTCTTTGCCATGTTCTCTGTTTCAAGCTAGTGCTTTCTGAAATAGTGTTCCCACTGTGGCATTGGCGAGAAAATGGAAAAGATATATTTAAAATTTGTATGGCTCCAGTGATATTGGTAATAAAGATTTCCTTAATCCTAAAAGCTGACCAAAAAATATTAAAATTGCTAATGAAAAGCCAAGGGTTATTTTGTAATGAAACGGTTAAAGTAGCACTTGTTTCCAGGCAATGTTGTTGTTGTTTTTAAAATTGTTTCAAGAGTATCTCTCAATGTGTAGTACTTTTTAGTTTGCATCTGTCTGCATGGTGAGCAAGCCTTTCACCCCCTTTTCAAAGCCATATGAAGCTTGAAATGCCGGATAATTAAAACAAATACTGAGTAAACTGTTTTGCGGAGATAGAAGTTTGATGGTTGAATATATAAAAAATTGTAACCAGATGTTGTGCAGAAGCCATAGTAGTTTAAAGATCATGAGCTTTTTCTTTTTCCTTTTTTTTCTTTTTTTTTTGTATGAAGCAAAAATATTCTAATTGAAGTTGTCAGCAGGAGTGAGACTAATATGCCTGTATTTGATTAAATAATAGTTTATTTAACATTCAGTGTGGCCCAAAATTGGCTAAGACCGAAATACAGAAACTTTTTACTTTATATTTTTGTATTTAAATAAGTGAAAAGTAAACTTGGTTAATGCTAACATTTTTGCCCGATATTCCCAACTATGCCATAATCTGTCCATTTCTGTATCTCACTGGAATGCCATGCTCTCCATTGCACACACTTATTCTTCCTCTTTCCTTACTAACTGGTTGGTTGATGGAAAAAAAAGTGGAAAAAGAGAGATAGGCCATAAAGTCTGGAATGTGCTGGTTGATTAGAGTTATTTCTGAGATCTGGGCGAACCTAAGAGTAGAGTGCAAGCCTCATCCAGCTTCCCTTCTTGCTAGTGCTTGTGAAGCGTGGAAACTCAGGCAGATGCAATCAGGGATATTTCTGCATGGAAAAGAGTTATATGTTTTAAAAAATACTATGGTAGTGAAATACATTCAGTAGGTTTCCTGGAAAATATTTAATTTATCCAGAGTAGCAGTGTTAAATGAATAAAGTCCGGATGAGTAAGGGCTAAGATTTCCTCATGGGATGTTTGTTGAGTACTGAGCTATTTTTCCTGTTCCTCCACTAATTAACATAGACATCACAACGTCTCTTAAAGTCAGATTCTGATTTTCTATTTTTCTTTCTTTTTCCTTACTATTTACTGCCTGAAGCGCCCTTCAGTCTTTAATGCTGCTGTTTGTAAATAAGGCGATCCTCACACTCCATTGCCTGAGTTCCCCTCATTAAAACCTTAGGAATTTGGTTCTCATCCTTGGTAGCCGTTTGTTGTGCTGTTGGTTTGAGCCATGTGGAGGACACTCGCGATCGCAGGAACCTTTGAGTGCCCTCTCAGGTCCCTCTAGTGACTCAAGACGACGGTTGCGCTTGAGGCCTCTGGAGCCGCCTGAGCAGCCCCTAGGCCTTGCCATCCTGGACAACATCCGCTGCTAACCGCTCCTCTGCCTCTGTATCTGGGGCAACATGAGCTTAGGGTGCCTTTAATCTTGCCAGTGCGTAGCAGAGGGGGGCACATTTTTAGGTGAATTGCAACATCCTGTAGGAAACTTGTGTCCCACTGCGAGACCATTAACTACTAAGGTTGTATCAGGCATGACACTCCTGGCTGTGCAAGTGATTTTTTGGTTACTGTCATTTTTGGAATACAAAATAGAATAGACCATTTTGAAAATATATCTACTTTGTCATGGTCATGCCACACATATGGTGGGATTTTGAAGGTATCTTGTAAGTCCACAGTAAGATCAGTGAGAAGTTGCCTTGAAGAGCAGAAGACAGGCCCAGTGCAATCAGCATTGTAACTTTTAAAAATATTCTGGTGGCTTTCACTGTTTTTTACCATTTTCTGCTCTCCTTGTGCTTCAGGCAATTAGTGGAGCTATGTTAGATATGAAATAGGAATGTTTTTTTTCTTGGATTTTGCAAAGTAACAGATAATTGCAACACAGTTTTGTTGAATGCCATGAGGAAGATGATCAGCTTTGTACTGCTTTACAGTAACTTCTGAAAGTCACTCCCTCTTTACCTTAAAGTGCTACTAATAAAGGAAATAAGGCCTAGGGTTTTTCTTTCAAGTTTTATTTCTCAGAAGGATGACTTAACAGTGTGTGGCCTATTTTTAAGATGACATTAAAAAAAAAAAAAAAAAAAAAAAAGATGTCACATCCTCTTACTTTAAGGTTCCCCAGAGAGCAGTGCTCCCTCTGTACCTCGTCTGGATTCAAGGGCGGCTTTGGAGGGTCCAGGAGAGTGGGCGCAGACAGGTAGCGCTGGCAGCCATCCCAAAATCTCCTCAAATGGTAAAGAGCTTGTTACCGCATGAATCACTCAGTGTTCCCCACACCTTCCTCATCTTCCTGCTGATTTTACTATCAGGGTTTCACAGCCCTAAGTTTCCACAGCCATGTCCATTTCCATATGACTAGCCACTAAGGTGTGAAATCCGAGTCCGTGACACAGAACCAAAAAATGTTTCCTATAAAATATACGTAGGAAATAAGGCCCCTTCTCTTTCCAGTTCCTGAAGGAGGGGTTTTGGCAAAGATATTGATGAGATGGAAGATTTTTTTTTTCTCCTGGAGAAAAGACATGCCATTATAAATGTGCTCCTTTTGGCTGTTCTTCTTTTTCTTTTTCGCTCCTGAAGATTCCAGTAGCTTATAAACATAAAAAAGAAGTGAAAATAATTGGACATTCACTGTAAAGAATAAACCTGAAGTAAATTGAAAAGTGAATTCTTAGAAGCGTCAGGTTTTTGTTTCGTCAGTGGAACAGAAATGCCTTTGAGTACAGCCCATTAACAAGTAGCAGCTATAATTTTGCATGGCAGAAGCACAGCTATAATTTTGAACAACATCTGAGTATAAATGTTTTTTAAATTATTGTTATTATTATTTCAAAGTTGTGTACGTGGGTTTTCTAGAGACTTTTTGCAAAGTGAGATCAATTGTGACACTGGCAGATAGAAACTGAGGGAAAGCAGAAACTGTTTGCAGTTTGCAGACTTTTGTTGCTTAAGTAGCAAAAGCTACATAATATATTGATCCGTGGAATGGGACCAAACTGTTCAGCTCTCAGCTCTTCTCCTCATTCTGCCACAAAAAGACTTTCTGTAATACAGGGATAACATCCTTTAAAATATGAATTTTGGGGCAATCCAGTAGTCTTTGCCTCTCCAGTGTTCAAGTGGATGTGGCCTTAGAGTAGGCCCAGTTGCCTACAAGTGAGGTTGCTGGACTGTTGAGCTGTCACCACTTTGGTAAGGAAGCTGGGAGCTTGTTTTTACAAAGCACCGCTGCACCATCAACTTCATTTAAGAAGCCTCCAAAGAGTGTGAAAAGTAAATTAACTGTGAGCTTGCAGAGGGATTTTCGCTGTACCTCACCTTTCCAGCCTGGTGCTTGTTTTCTTGAGCGTGGCTTTGCCAGTCCTTTGAAGTCCTCTGAACTAAAGGCTGGTAATGTGACAGGGTGGGTAAATTCCTTCCTCCGTGTACAGAGCTTACACTGGAAAGCCCCAGTAAGTTATGTCTCCAATATTGCTGATGTCAAGCTCATGCCATTTAAGAGAGTGGCTGCCAGTGGCAGTAAATTCACCGTGCCACTTGAATTAGAAACATTGCTTTGGGTGAAATGAAATCTGGAGGTGGAATGGAGTGATTCTGATGATGCAGATTTTCAAGCTGAGGTCCTAAGGAAAAAAATAGACACTTTCTTTGGAAACGAAAGATAAGAGAAGAAAATAGGCCAGAGCCCATGGAGGCACTAGTGTGAAGTTGTGGTATTCTGCCTGGGTAGAAATGAGTATAAAACAGTGTATAAAGCAGTACACTGGGCATAGCCAATTCCTGGGCCTGCAAAGGTGTGTGCAAACTTTGCTTACATATTATTAAGATAAATATTCCTTATTGTTGTGTAGGTCTGTAACAAAAAAAAAAAAAAAGGTGATTACCCTACTCTGTGATTGCTGTAAAGAACAGCACTTAAGATTTGCTTAAGATAATTCAGAGAATTAAATGGAGCTTGTTGAGTAAGGATATTAATCAGAGTATTCCTTTCCTCATACCAGGTACACTATCTTTCCTTTTTATTAAGTTTTTAAAACATTCGTGACTCTAGTAATATCTTTTAGATATTACTAGATATTAGATTTAGATATTACTATTACAGAGGAAATATCTTTTTTTAAAAAAATGTATATATATGTATATCTTTTATTATATCACAGGTTTTAAGGTCTTCTGTAATATTTTGTGGCCTCATCTTGAATACCATGAAATGTTTCCTATCAAACTAGGGAGACCATATGCCCATGTTGGCCTAAACGTCTCAGTGCATCATGTACCCAAAATAGAAGCTGGTAAAGATTCTTCAGAGATTGTGTTCACTTGTTCCAAAGACCTGATTTGTTTATGGAAAGGATGCTTGCAGTACATAAACACTATTTAAGGAGAAATATCTCCAAAATGTAGAATGGTTGTTCTCCTCTCCTTCTCATCTTAATGGTACTTTTAAGGAAAGCTATACAGCACCCCGTATGGAGTCTCCTTTGCAAGTAAGCATTATGATTTTGATAAGAAAAAAACAAAGAATAATGTTTGTTAAAGCTATACTATATACTTCATTCAGTTTCTCCCTACAGTTTTGGAACTCGAAAGTAGAGTTATCAATTTTTTAATCAATTTAGCATCTGTGTACGTTACTAACTTATAGGTTGAGATGTCGTACTGTATAACATTCAGTCTATATATTTATCTATTTTAATCAGTACTTTTATAGCCATAGAATTTTAGATATTTTGTTTTTCAAAACAGATTAGTAGAAAATACTAAGAGAATAAAATCAGCAGAACCAAAAAAAAAGCCCCCTAGCAATCCACATCCTAAGAAAGACACTAAGGAAAGTTCTGTTTGAAAAAAAAAATGTTTACTAGCACCATGGATTCATTCAGGTTGGAAGGCACCTCTGGCAATCACATAGTTCAGCTCCCCAGCTCCAAGTAGGTTGTCCAGAGCCTTGCCTACTCAGCAGGGATGGAGACCTCCCTGGCCAACCTCTTCCAGTGCTCAATCATAAATTTTTTTCTTAGGTTTATATGGGATTTACTCTTATGCCAATTTTTTGCCAACTGTCTTTGTCCTTTCACTGGACACCACTGAGAAGATTCTGGCTCCATCTTCTTCCCCTCAGTTATTTTTTTGGACACATTCATCAGATCCGCCCTGAGCCTTCTCCTCTCCAGGCTGAGCAGGCTGGGCTCAGCCTTTTCTTGTGTGAGAGATGCTCCTGTCCCTTTATCATCTTTGTGGTCCTTTGCTGGACTCATTCCATGTCTCTCCTGTACTGGGGAGCCCAGAACTGGACCAGCCACTCCAGATGTGTCTCACTGGGGCTGAGCAGAGGGCAACAATCATCTCCTTTGACCTGCTGGCCGCGGCTAGCAGTGTTAGTGGCCTAACAGAGCCCAGGAGGCTGTTGGCACTTAAAGATGGGGGAAAAGAAAAGGAAGGGAAAGGGAAAGGGAAATGGAAGGGAAAGGGAAAGGGAAAGGGAAAGGGAAAGGGAAAGGGAGAGGGAAAGGGAAAGGGAAAGGGAAAGGGAAAGGGAAAGGGAAAGGGAAAGGGAAAGGGAAAGGGAAAGGGAAAGGGAAAGAAAAGAAGTTATTGTGGGCACATTCTGTTTCTATCCAAATTCATTTTTTCAGCAGATAGATACACTCCTACTTCTCCAGATAACAGTAGTCCATTTTTACTGTCTAAAGCTATCAAGAAGGAAGCTAGCCAGTATTTTTGTCAAAAGTGGGATCATAGGACAGAATAAGAGGATAGTTTAAATCTGACCACTGAGAAATAGACTCTGTCTTATTGTCTTGTTATCTGAAAGCATTTGAAATGGATTGGATTAGATGAAAATGGCCATTATAGAAAGGCCGCTACTTTTCAATATTTACCACACCGTGGTATCTGGGATACCACAGTTTTTCCCAAAGCTTACAATAGGAAATAACTATGGTAATTGTGTGGTATGAGTTGGCAAATGTTGATTTTTCTGAATGGAAGCCATTCTAGCAAGAGCAAATAACAAAATCTGCAATAAGGGTGCAGTCCTAAGCATATTGAAAGCTATAGGTAGACATAGGCAGCTTTGGAGCCCACTCTAATAACTTTCCTAAGGGAAGTGTGAGATTCAAATTTTAGTTACTACAATTCCCAAAGAAGTTTATAAACTATGACTACCTATATAAAATGTTTTTCTTGTTATATTTTTTCTTTAATCAAAATGAATGGTCCCAAGGAGATTTTTTTTTAAGTAGAAGTAACAGATAAATGAACCTGACTGGCTTTCACTGAGGAGTAGATATCTAACTGACATTTCCTCTCCAAGTCCTGAGGACATCTATTAAAACTAGATCCTCATTTCATAACTGTGAATGAAAAGTTATTCTTCTAAAGTAATTTCCAGATTTGGGGTGCAAATTTGGGAGGATGTAGGTGATCAAAAGTCAGTGAGACTGAAGCTTCTAAGTCACTTAATGGCTTTTGAAATTTTTGCCGCCTAGGAGCCTTTTCCCTGCTGGTTTTGGCAGCCCTCAGACAAAATCTACAAATGAGAGTTCCTCCTTTCAGCTGCTGGCTTTCTGATCCATTTTCTGTATAAATAGAGATCATGTGGACTTTAATAAGGTCAGGGAATGTTTTTTACATGTCTGTGATTTTTTTTCCCCTCAAAACTTAATTTTGCCCATCTGATTTCTATGGAAGTTGGAACAGATGCCAGAAGCTGAGAACTCCAGCAGCTTTGTGCTCATTCGTAGAGCAGAGTACTTGAGGGATTGGGACCCTCAATTACTATCATATGCAGAGTTACACATTGGCGCTTAGCTGAGATCTGTAAATGCTGCCTGCTTCTTACCATGTCAAAGTTGGGACATGTATAAGGAAATACAGACACGTCTCTGCTCCATTTTAGTCTCTTCCTATGATGGCTGAGATTACTTCATAAAAGAAAAAGATACTTGGTATGCCTTCTCAAACATAAAGTATCGATGCCCAAACTTAAGTCCATAATTCCATGTTTAGGCACCTTCCTAACTAGCTCTTTATCTCAGAAAGTGTGTCTGTTTATAACAAAGTCTAACTATTCATTTAACTTCCCTATTTGAGACACCAGGGCTGGGATATTTCTGCCTTGTGCCAAGACATGAAACAGTCAGAAGCGTTTCCAGCTTTCCCGATGTCTCATTCGGGCTGTTCCGAGGATACTCCTTTTATGCAGCCGCTCATCAGAAGAGGAGTCAACTGCCGTATGCGTTGCACACTTTAGGTTATGTTTGCAATTTAGAAGAATGCAAGAGGCTCGTCACAATATTTTCTTGGTTCATTTTCTAGCAACTGCAGAGTTCATCTGGAAGCGTACGGCATCCAGAAAGGAGCAGTGATCTGTGTGGACCAGTGCTGACTTTTTTAGGCAGCCATTCAGAATTGTAACTATCTCATGAATCTGCTTCATCAAACTGTTAGTGGAGAAAAGTTTATATTGTGGAGGGGCAAGGAATGCAGCTCCCAAACGAGGTTCCTCCTGCCCAGCTTATACACAGTAATACATCTGTCCTACCATATTTGTAAGAATCCTATGATTTCTAAATTGTAGTTTTTATTACTCTTATATTTGATTACCCTTCTTTAAGTACAACTTTAAAACAGTCATTACGGGTGATTTAGAAATGTAGGAAGAACTTTACCTAGAAATGTAGGATTTTTAGTAGCAATTTTTTTAAAAGACGATTGAATCTGTTGAGACACTTGTATAGTGATTCTGGTGAGGATGCAGAGAGATGCTGCTGGTAGCTTTTACTGTGATAGGTGATAAACTGCGAAGGGGAATCAGGAAACAAATTAGTTGTACTGTAGCTAGCATACTTGTGAGTACACTTTGGCAGAGAGATTGTAGTGCCTTGAGTTGATTCATATTTATATATATATATATGTATGTACGTATATAGGATGAAAAACTGTGCTCCATTTTGGGAAAACAAAGACAATCAGGGCTTTCTTCTTGAGCAGCTGCAGCCAGCTCCACTAATGGAAGTGCAAGAGCAGAAGCTGGCAGCGCAAGGTATGTGTTCGTTTTTACAGATGGCAAAGCAGACAAGTTGGTAATTGAAAAGGAAGTCGCGTACGTGAGCTATTTGACGGGGGACAGTCTATTACAGTACTTTCCTGTGTAATTGCCTCGGTGAGTTATTGAAGGCAGAATTTCTCCTCGTCCTGAATAGATTTCAGTTATGGCAAAATGACATCAGTATCGTTAGAGAAATTCAGGATTCCAGGGTGCTTTTTTTATTGTTATTATTCTAGTGGACATATTCCTAAAACTTCTTAAATTTTGTTCTGCTGTTCTGCGGTTATCTCCGTGGAGGTCTGTGTCGTACTGCGAGTAGCCCGTAGCAAAATACAGCAGGAGCAAGTTCGTATCACATTGTGGTAGCTGTTTTTCAAGACACTGAAAGAGGTTTGAGGATGATCTGTGGCTGTTAGTTGAATGATCAGCCCTCAAATATATGTTATACCCAGGAAAAGCTGTTTGAAGGAGATTGCTGTTTAAAACATGATCATTTTTGTAGAACAATTTAACTCTTTGCAAACCAGAATAACATAAAGTAACTTTCCACCAGAAAATAATTCTGAGTGTTCCTTATCAATGATGCTTATGCCATATATATGTTTCTTTAATCTGTGTATGTACTTCTGTATGTATTTCTATAGTCACTATAAGTGACTGTAAGAAGGTCAGTTATATTTTTAACACATCCAGCATTTTAAAAATCAATCTGTACTAATCGTGACAAGGAACTCTGACCTCCACAGAAATTACTGTTGTTTTCATATTTGCGCCATTACCGATCTTGGGGAGGAAATTGTGAAATTACCCTTTATCACTAGTTGAATTAACAAGGAAATACAGTGCAAACTGCATAATTTTCACAGATGAATGCTTAAATGACTGAAAGACCATAAGTCAAGGGACAGTCATTGTAACATGTGTTGTGATTATTTTTGTGATCCCATAGTTGCATGTAACTCTAAATAGATTATTTAAATGCTGGTAAATTCCTGTCTGTGGAGCTTAAGGTTGAAGCTGGATGTCTGTTACCCTGCAGTATAGGGAACAGGGTAGAGAGGTTGCAGCATGGGAGAGGAAATAAGGGTGAGGAAGGAATGGTGGTGAATTGATTCAATGGCAGCTGATTTGGTGGTGTGTTTTTATTCTTTTTGCCTACCTATATATTTCTTAATTCGGTCATTTATGTTGATTGGCTCGCATTTTGTTACGGTAGCTAAACCAATACCTTACTGAATTCTTTCTTAAGAAGACACAAAGAGATCGTGGTTTGTTGACATTTACTCATTTTGAAACAGCAAAGTGCTAGTTCTGCTGTCTTGAAGGTAGCTTTTGAAAGTAGCTTTGCAGAAATGCTACAAATGCTGGGGAAAATCTACTTACCAACATTTTTGTTGCTGCTCAGAAATTATCGTAAGCTGCTTGCACATCACATGCAAATGATGGATCAGAGGTATAGGGATCAGAGGTAGAATTCTGAAATACTGCCCTGATAGTGATATTTAATTTACAATCTATTGTTTTTTTTTCTCTAGGAAAACTCTTATTGCTATCATTAAAAGCTAGTAATACAGAGTATATCATCCAAAGGTGCTGTCACAACAGAACATTAAAAAAATCTTCTAAACTTTTTATGTGAATTAGGTGTGTAATTTTAACTTCCCTTTTGGCGTTTTTACTTTCTTTCCACCTTGTCTTTCCTAACATCTTTCTCATATATCTTTCACATATAGCTCTTTTATATAGTTATTCATGAAAATTTCTTAGATGCAAACTCTGAATTTGGCACATTAAACTGATAATTCAAGAGGCGTCTGTTAACTCACAGTTAAGGTTGAAAACAACCTCCTTTAAAACTTTGTTTTACATGTTTCTCTTTTTTTTTTGCTAATAACTTAAGCGTTGGGGCTGAAATTTGCTGTGCCTGGTGTATTCCTGAAAACTTTCCAAGTTATAAAGGGAAGAAAAAGCCATTGGCATTCTTTTTAATTAAAATATGGTTACAGCAAAAAGTAACTAAAATTTTAAAATATAAACTTTACAGGGAAATAGTTGTGGCTGTTTTCATAGTTGAGAGAGAAAGCAGTTTTGATTAAATATGTTTCAAAAGGCCTGAGCGAGTCTGAAGCCAAAAGAAATGAGGGCTACAAGGGACTTTTCCCATGTTCAGCAGGAGGAAGTAGCACTTACTCCAGCATCTGAGTGCAGCATTGCTGCCTAGCAATGAACCTCTTCAAGAAAAAGAGAACTAAAGAATCGTTCTTGCAAGGGAGAGCAGTGGATGGTTCTGGGAACTATCCATTTTGCAAGGAGAAGAAGAAACTCCTAAATAAGAGCAGTCACTTACCGCACCTACCCTGAGACGTAACCCTGAGCATGTTGTCCTACTTTTCTGACCCCCCTGGTAGTGGAGGGATGTGCTGGGCCTGAGTCCAGCTTCTCCTCATTGGTCCACCCTCTGTGGCCTGGCAAATACTGAGGCAAAGGCATGTGGGTTTTCCTGCATCTCTCCTCCGGCTGCTCGTGTTGCCAGAGAGCTCTCAGAACCCGGGTTTGGCTCAGCCTTTGGTGGGTCAGACGTTTGCTGCCTCTTTGGTAACATCCATCGTGTTTTGGGTCCTCACCGCAATGGAGTCTGCTGCTGGCTCTATAGGAAAGCCAGAGTTGGTCAAAAAATCTGCTCGGGCTGTGTCGGATCGTTCTTTTGCGTTGGGGAAGTGAAAGTAATCAGCAAAAAAACATAAGTTTTGTTGTTTCCAAAACCCAGGGGGTGATGTAAGAAAAATGCTTGGCTGATGCCTCTAGAGCCTGTTTGAGTTTCTAAAAGCATCTTCTGGCAGAAATTAAGAAAACAGGATGTATTTGGCACTAGAAGGGTGTCAGGCACCCTTGCTTAGTTGAACTAGCTAACAAACCACAGTTCTTCCTTCAGAGGTGTTTTTTGGCTATGCTTTTACAATATATGTATTGCTAAAGGACATTCCTTTGAAATAATTACTGTAAGTCCTGTGCATTTGAAAATATTTTTGTATGATTTTAAAATGTACTGACACTTTTACATGGCTGAAAAGTTTTAAATTGTGTAAATGGTAGTGTATGCCAATTTTTTTTTAAATCTAATGTAGTGTTTTATGAAAAACAAGGTACTGATCTTGCAAGTATGCCTGAACAGATTACATCTTGTGGAGTTCTCTAATGTTTTACTGTTTAGTAGTAATAATTAAGAATAAGTTCCTTGTTTAAAAGAGGTATTGGTTGAATAGTGAAAATAGTTTGAGGAGTTAAAAAAAAAATGAGGCATTCAGGCTTGACTGTGTACACCAAGTTTCAGACTTGTTCAATTTGAAATGGTCAAGATATGAAACCATAAAAAATGTGAGTAAATACTCTGCATATCAAGGGTTGTTACACAATTACATGGTCTCAATATGGACCTTACTGAGGGAAAACAGTAGAGAGAGCTGCAGTGCGTGTTCAGTGAATTATTACAAACTTTCAGAGCTTAATTAAAAAATCATAACCTATTTCTTGCCTTTCTGCTAATAAAATACTAAAATATGTTTGGGCCTCCTCCTCCCCTGGGCAAAGCTACTGAGGCTGGAGATTGGTCAGAAAGTATCGGAAAAACATGAAGTGGCCCCCACCTCCCACACCACCAGTGTTGGCCTAGCTCCAAAGTGTAAGCAGCTGAAATGATTTAAATAAAATTTTCAGTTAAAAACAAAAAGAAAAAAAACAAACAAAAAAAAAAGAGAGAGATTATAACTAGGTTGACAAGAACATTGTCAAATTGGCCCAATTTCAGCCCAATGCGCTTTGAGACTATCAGGATATTAAGTGCCCAGCCATAGGAATCAGACTGGAAACAGAGCCAGGCTCTTTGTGACATCAGCCCCTGCAGGATTTGGGATTGTCATAGTGCAGTAACAGGACTTCACATCATTAAAGTTTGTCTTATTAGATACATCTCTCAATTATTTAGCTAGACCCTATGGGCTTCATCCTCCAAGGATGTACAGGCCTAGGCTCATGTTGAGCCAAGTGCCAGAGTGAGTGATGAGGGTGTCATGAGGCCATAGTCATTCTTCAGGTCCAGAATGATTTAGGAAAAGAAAACTCCAGGCAATGTAGACTTTTTTTTTTTTTTTTTTCCTTCTACCTTGTGGGCTCCATCAAGATTTTCCAGGTATATTTTGACAAGCAGCTCAGTTCTGCACTTAGGGAGATCTGGGAGTTGAATGTTTACTTTGATGCTGCCACAGGCCTGTTTCATCCCAGAGAATCCATTTCAAATCTGTTTGTCCTCATTTAAAGAAAAAAAATTAAAAGTAATTTAAAACTATTTAGAAGGCAAAAAGACCAGCAAAGTAACATCATTTAAGTGATTGCAAAAGTGACTTATTTCTCATTAATATATGCAGTCTGTGTTGGAACTCTTAGAGGAGGGGGCAATCCTTGTTATTATCAGGTAAGTAAGCTCAGAAGAGCTCAGAAAGATTACAAAAACATTTGCAATGTTCAGAACTGCATGTAGGATGAATGTAGAAATTTTATATTAATTTTAGGGAACTCAGTTGAATTTTCTAACTATATTGAAATTTTAGCAGATAAATAGTTTGTATTTGCAGGACAAATTAGCCCTGCAAATACAGCATTTTGATTCATGTGGCTGCT
>JAUBOD010000356.1:166002-185296 GCA_032353885.1 Nothura maculosa | reverse complement strand
ATTTTAGCAGATAAATAGTTTGTATTTGCAGGACAAATTAGCCCTGCAAATACAGCATTTTGATTCATGTGGCTGCTTTTATCTAGGTATTCATTATATTATTTCATTGAAAGAATCATGTTATTTCAAAGAAAGAAAGAATAAACAAATGGTTTTTTTTCAATGTAAATAAATTCTTTTCAGGTCAGTTTTCTAAATAAACTCTTTCTTATGTGTTAGTGATACTCTAGCCCATATTGTTTGGCAGTGATTTAAAGGTTACTACACCCTCTGTCCTCCATCCAGGTGTGCAGACATGCAGAGCATAAACTGGATTCCTCTCTGTCTATTTTAAAAGTCCCCTGTGACTGCATAGAGGTATTTTCCCAAGCTTAAGGAACACAAACAGAAGTGAAAGGGTGGGAAGTCTTACTCAGATTAAGACTCCATTTGCTTAATTCACCACCCCAAGAAATACTAGGCTGATAGACAAAAAGTAGGAATGGAAAGGAACACTTCGGCAGTTGTAGATCTATCCTGGCCATACAAAATCATTTCCAGTTGGAAACTTCTCACCCACCAAGTGGACCAAAGTGGGGATGATTTCGTGAAGCTTTTATTGTATCATGAAGGAAACTATTTAAGCCGCCAGGTGAAATTTTGCAAGGATATGCAACCGCAGAGAGAATTAGGAGCCTCGGTGTGCTTGTAGGTGAAGTGTCCATCCGGGGCGAGCCACCTCCTAGATGTTTGCTGAAGGGTGTGGACTACTACTTAGTTCTTCTACCCAGATTCAGAAGAACGTAACATATTACTGCTTCTGATTTAGGAGACAAAGTAGGGGATGATGTAAGGGGGTGAGAG
Organism: Nothura maculosa; assembly: GCA_032353885.1. Classification (NCBI taxonomy): domain Eukaryota; kingdom Metazoa; phylum Chordata; class Aves; order Tinamiformes; family Tinamidae; genus Nothura; species Nothura maculosa. The sequence goes on along the minus strand of JAUBOD010000356.1, from coordinate 184,453 downwards.
AGAGATTATCTTGATGACAATCTGGATTTTATTGTATCACCTTAAAGTAGCACAACCTGCTGCACTAATGAAATTGTGTTCTTGGTTTAAAAGGGCAATTGTTAGCCTGACTTTGTGCTCACTAAAAACATTTCCCCAATCTTGTTAAATTATTGCTCTCATTTCAGATTTTTATGGCTGTGCAGCTTACCAGCCCTCATTTCTGTACGTTTCATTCATTTTCCTTGTATTGATGATTAATGGAGGATGTCGAACGTTAGAGTGAGCAGGCATCAGCAAATGCAAGATCATAATTAGTTTAGCTGACGAGGGCCTCTGATAGCACTTGCATCTGGATGGAAAAATTACCCTATAGGGAACTGGCTGCTCACCAGGTCTTTTTAGTGATACATTGTGAAACACCCGATGAATCAAATGCCCTTTCAATGCCAAGAAAGTGTTCCAGTCTTGAAGCCAAAATTATGTCTGCAGAAAGCTTTCCATTTGAAATGTATCAGAGTACAATTATAACCATTGTATTTTTTTGGCATGAGCACCGCTCTTCTACAGTATGGACTAAAGTTAAATAAATTACTTAAATTTTATGAAACCCTGAAATTTTGACTTATAGTGTTAGTAATTTTTAATTTATAATAAAATTAGTTTTCACTCTGGCTGTTTTTTCCTTTACTCACCCATGCTTATCTTACAGGCTGAGGAGCTGTGGGTTTTTTTTCCCTTTTCAGAGAGACAGCACAGTTGAAATTGAGATTTTCTTTTCAGCAAAAGAATTCCATTTCCTGCTTATTAGTATTTGCGCCCACAAACACAGCCTGACTTTTGTTTAAATGAGAAGTTTAATGAAATCATTACTCTCTAGAAAGAATTTAATGAGCACTACTCATAAACGTGTCTACTTTTAAATATTCTTGGATCATTATTAAAGCTGATGAATGCACAGCTCAGTCTGGTTAAAAATCAATTTGTATTTAGGGGAGCTGTACTGTGTCTTTCTTTGCCTGACAGAAATAAAATAAATAAATAAATCCATTGATGAGACCATGTTTTCTGGGGTTTCGGATGAAGTTCGAAAGAGGACTCATTAAGAACACTGTACTTTTATTTGTTTGGCAGAGGTTATTCCTCATTCTTAGGGGCTGTGGGAAATATATGGTACTTTATGCTGCTTGCAGAAGTGGGAAAGGCTGTGAATATCATGCATGCAATTAATGAAGTATAATCTCCGATAAAGGAATTAGTGTGACGCAGATATAAACTGCAATTAATTAAAGTGGGGGTGCTGGAGAATCGCACTTGCAAACCAAGCAACCCGCAGAGAAACCATGTGCGGAGGGACGGAGGGAAGGCACCAGGAGGAGTTTGCCGCATGTGCCCGGCCACCTCGCAGCGTGTTTGTCAGGGTCCGATGTTTAGAAACCCCCGTGAAATGCACAAAACCTGAAGTTCAAAAAGTTAAAGCTGTTACGCTGAGCGGGCTTTGGTGTTTCACACACCTCATCCATCACTCCAGGGTTAATTATAATGAAAATCAGTGGTGCCTATTAAGCACAATTGAACCTGACCTCATTATGGGCAGTGTGGTTTTAGACTGTCATTGTTGCCAGTGCGGAGACAAAACTCCTGTGTTGATTTGTCCTAACTCCGCGGATCATGTGACTCACCTCTGACCTGTTTTTTTCTTTTTTTTCCCCCTGTTTTTCTTCTTCTTCTTCTTCCCTATTTCAGAGACGTAGAGGCTCGGGTGTTTTCTGTGCCAATTGCCTGACCACAAAGACCTCTCTCTGGCGAAAGAATGCAAATGGTGGATATGTATGCAATGCGTGTGGCCTCTACCAGAAGCTTCACTCGGTAGGAAGAACTTACTAGTTTGCTCAGAAAAAAAAAAAAAAAGAGAAAATTAAAAAAAAAAGTGTGGGGGGGGTTATGCTGCAGAGCTGGGCAGCTGTGGTCTCGTCTGGTTGTGTGATTACTACCACTCCCTGGCCTGCAGTTAATTTCCTAACCGGGTTTTTCTCTATGGTCACTTTGGGATCAGATGTGATTCATTATAAAATGAGCTGGGATGCTGTGGGTAGACGTGTTTGAGATCACCAGTGATGCATTTAATTATTTTGATACAAAATAAGGGGAAAATGATTTCTTTTCTGGGAATTCCATGTAAAGGCATACAATGTGATGAAAGTGCTCTATATTCAAGAGCTCTTGTGTTCATAGTCAAATAAAAAGAAAAATTCTTAAAGTTGGACATAACAGCTGTATCAAAAATACCCCTGTGCTCATTTTCTTTTGTTTTTGCTCCTCTCACTATCTCTTCTCTCTATCAATAAATTTCCTAGAGATATTGCCTTTTATTTTTTCTACAGTCCTTGTAGTCTGCTGCAGGACTCAGAAATTTTCTAACTCAACTTCCAAGGAAGCTACTCATTTGACAACACACATGACCATGAAAGAAAGATTCAGCATCTCTCTGGATCAAGCATACATAATAATCATGGATTATCTATATTACTTTTGTTCTTATTGATTCTTGGCTTGATCCTGAAAGATGTTGAATGAACTGGTTTGGGTCCAAGAACACCATGCTTAAGTGATTTCTTGGATCAGGGCCAGAATACTCAGAATCTTTTAGGATAAGAACCAAAGTCTAATTTGATCGCCACTGCCTTTAATATAGAAGTGTCCTGTGATCTGGATTTGACTGATTAATTCATTATTACAGCATCTCTGTGAAATAGAAATATTTTGTTGTTTGCTCTTCAGAAAAATAAACTGAGGCAGATCTTTTTCTTTCTTCTTCTTTTTTTTCCTAAGAATTTAGCCTTAGAGCAAAAATTAGAAATCTAAGTTATAGCTCAGTGCACATATTTTTCAAAAAAAACGCTTTTCCAAAAAAAACCCACAAACATTTAAGAAACTATTTATCAAATGGAAAGTAGTACTCCAAGTGCTTATTCCCATATCTCTTTAATTAATAGTTGTAAGCTCTTAGCTTTTGTGAATTTTGCTATTGGTCTTGTGGACGGGCCATGTAACAGTCCTTTTTATTCAAGTCCCTGCCCAAGCAGGGAAACCATCATCAATATGAAATGTCAGTTCTGCTGTCACTTTGAGATCAATAACTTGTTTTTTAGCTGCAGAATAATCCAACCAGTCAGGTCATGTCCAAGTTTGAGATGAACAAAATTATGCATGATCTCTAGCCAGCCTCTGGTTGGATCTTGATAAAAGTAGCATCTTCCTGGAGAACTCTTCTAGTTCTACATATAATATATGGCTTAAGCAGAATTGATTATTCCTTTCTAATATATTTTCTAAACCATCTTCTGATACTTTACATGATTAGTAGTATAAGGTAGTAGATTAAAACTACCAGAATCAATTCTTGAATTCAAATCATAGTCCCAACAATCCTCATGAATTGTTAGAAACAAGCTAGTATTGTTTTAGCAATTAACAATTAACGGTACTATGTCAAATTCCTATTTATACATATGGAAAGTAAGAAAACGACACTTTTAGCTCCACTGTTCAAGAATGGCAATAAGCTGTCATTCTGCGGACATTAACATTAGTATTTTTAAATAAATTTTGACTGAGGCTTATGAATTTAATTTATCCTCCACTCTGCTGTGTTCATTGCAAATTTGAGTCTGAAATAATCACATCTCTCATTTGAGACACAGTCCAGTGCAAAGTGATGCTCTTTTGGATGACTCCAGAACGATCAAACTTTCTTATAACTATCTGGCTGTCTATATATCTCTCTGTATCGTCACACAATATTACAGTCATTATTCATCATGTATAGTTTTCAAGTAAGGAGCCCAAAATTATTCATTTTTTTGAGTAAAGCCTGAAATTATAAACATTTAGGGTAACAGAACTGTTCCCTTTTGAAAGCAATCCCATTAAATTACATTTTGATGCAAAGCTGAGTGAATTGTTTCACAAATAGCTTTTGACTGGGTTATCACTATCCAGAGCTATGGTCCAATTCACAAGTCAAATACTCAACAATGTGTACAGTCCATTATCTCTGAAGATCTTAATTTTACAGTTCTTTAAAAGGAGGAAAAATCTCTAGTCTCTCAGACACTGCTGAGTGATAATCACTGACAAATATTAGCCTGACAGTGATTCTTAGTAATTTACATTTACATTTCTATGATACCTTTGAACAGTTTTTCAACATGTTTTCAGAAAAGGTCAGTTACCTATTGGTCATTGAAGTGAAATGTGCCAGTACATTCACATTCTGTCTACTAATGCAAATAACTGTGTTAAAAAAATGTGAAAATATTCAAATGACCAATTTTTAGAAGAGCCTTAGTGAAAGAAGATGCCTCCAGATCACTGAACACATGCATAAATTGTTAACAGTTGCTGACAGATAAAGATATACCCTGATTCCCTAAGATAAACGCATTGACCATTCATATTGTGGTTTTGTTCCTGATTTTTGATTGGTTCTGTCAGGGACTTGGATGACTAGTTTTTGTTCCATTTGATTCCTTGGCCCCAACATCAAACTACCTGAGCAAGGAGCTCCGTCGGATTATTCCCATTTAGACCTACATGTTAAACAGGTCACACCAATTCCTCATTTCAGCTAGGAAGGCTGATCACAGCAATTTACTCAACTATTCAGTGGATTTTGTGATATTTTTTAAAACTGCTACTAGTATATTTGGGAGAAGGGGCCTGCCAATTGATATAGAGATGGCAAAAATATCCCTCTTTATGATCATACTCAATATGCAATTTGTTATATAATTAACAGTCTGACCTATACAGGCCCTTTAAAAAATAAAGTTCTGGCAATATTTCCACTGCTTTCCAATAGAAATGCCCAACAGAAGATTAAGAAAAGAGATCAGACTTTTCTGAGTACTTTAATGGCAAACAAATACAAAATATTCCTAGTTATCTGCTCTTTGCTCCTGTGAATAACAAAAATGGCAATTACTCCAGACAGCTATAGACTACTCACAGGAGTACAGTCATTTGCATGCTGAAGTATTTTTAAGTTGTACCTATTTCTTCTGTTTTGGATTTTTAATTGAAAGTAAAATCTTAACAAGTAGCTATGCTGGCTAAAATGATGTTAACCATTAAAAATTAGCCAACCTCTGGGAAATAAGTGAAAGAGGAGAAGAAGATGGCAAGTCCAGAGAGAAACTAGATCTCTACAAATAATACAGTGAGCTCTCTTCCAGCTCTGCATATTTTTATAGTAATTCAGAGTTATGAATATATATAAATTATGTTACGTTCAAGGTACAAATTGTTTTGGGTATTGACTTTAGGCCAGAATTTAATCTGTTCTTTAGAACAATGTTAAAAAGAAAATTTCCAAATAAACATGTAAGTAGAATTGCTGTGTGGGGCACTCCTCTGGCCTCCAACCAAAACAGGATTATGTGTGCATTTGGATGAGACAAATGGCTACTGCCAGCACACCAAACTGAATGACTTTTAGGTAGTTTTTGTTGTTTTAACATCTGCCCAGTAGAGCAACACATACCAATGTTACAGCACCATCTTTCATTCGCATACCATTGCCTTCCTGTTGAGGGGCCTTTCAATGAGACCTGGCGGCTATCCTTCCTCATGCTGTTTTTTTTCCCTCACACAAATGTATTTTCAGTTCTCATCTAAATAGGCCACCTATCCTGTAGTAGGAAATGGATGTAGGAAATGGATATGTAGGTCCTCTCTTCTTCCTTGCCTCTCTGCATCCTGCTCATTCTCTTTACAGACAGACATTTCTGTCCTCTAGGGGCTCCCTTCTCTCCCTCCTGGCTTCTAGTGAAATATCAGTAACATTTAAAAAGCAATAGGATGAGTATCAAAGAAGGAGAGTTGGCACTGAAGCCCCTTATAGACATTTTAGTACCTGGGTTTTCTTTTCCACCTTTAATGGTCCCCCTCCAGGCACCATTATCTTCTGCCCACCACCACAGTGGACCTGCAGCCCTTTGCTGGGTGACAGTGGTGCTTGTCTGCAAGCCATGTGTTTGCTTCCATTTCTAACCATGCCAAAAGGGGGTGGGTATGAAGGTAAGTGTTATTCTTACTTGATTCCTGTCAATGTTTGATCTGTACAAACCCCAGGCCAATAATGGCATCAGTGTCACACTATGCAGTATGTTGGTAAGGAAGAGGGATGTGCAACTCCCCCTTCGTCCACATTCCCTCTACCCTCTTTCAGCACCTCTATTTCCTCCTTCTGACCCCCAGAGTAGTAAATGTTTTGGCAGCTTGGTACTTTATACCTTTTTAAGTAAAGAGGTATACTGTGTCTGAGATATACTTGACTTAATAGGATAAATAAGGCTCCTTTGAAGCTGAGAAGCCAGGTGCCAGTGTTTTGGTCAACTTTTAAAATGGTGGACCATTTAAACATTGAAAGTGGTGTTAAAAATGGCATTCCCAAGCTCTTTACATAAGAAAAGAAAGGGGAATTTGTTTGAAGGGGAAAAAAAGAATTATATGAACATTGTCTCTCAGATGTGTTTAATGTCTCTTTCCTTTTTTTCCTTTTGTTTCCTATGTGCATGTTCCATGCAGACTCCCAGGCCTTTAAACATCATTAAGCAGAACAATGGTGAGCAGATCATTAGGAGACGAACAAGAAAGCGCCTTAACCCGGAGGCGCTTCAGGCTGAGCAGCTAAACAAACAGCAGAGGGGTAGCAGTGAGGAGCAAGTCAATGGAAGCCCCTTAGAGAGGAGGTCAGAGGATCACTTAACTGAAGGTCACCAGAGAGAAATTCCGCTTCCCAGCCTCAGTAAATATGAGGCCCAAGGTTCATTGACTAAAAGCCATTCTGCTCAGCAGCCAATCTTGGTCAGCCAAACTCTGGATATTCACAAAAGGATGCAACCTTTGCACATTCAGATAAAAAGTCCTCAGGAAAGTACTGGAGACCCAGGAAACAGTTCATCGATATCAGAAGGGAAAGGAAGCTCCGAGAGAGGCAGCCCAATAGAAAAGTACATGAGACCTGCAAAACACCCCAACTATTCACCACCTGGAAGCCCTATTGAGAAATACCAGTACCCACTTTTTGGACTTCCATTTGTACACAATGACTTTCAGAGTGAAGCTGACTGGCTGAGATTCTGGAGTAAATATAAGCTGTCTGTTCCTGGGAATCCACACTACTTGAGTCATGTGCCTGGCCTACCAAATCCTTGCCAAAACTATGTGCCTTATCCCACCTTTAATCTGCCTCCTCATTTTTCAGCTGTCGGATCAGACAATGACATTCCTCTAGATTTGGCGATAAAGCATTCCAGACCTGGGCCAACTGCAAACGGTGCCTCCAAGGAAAAGAGTAAGGCACCACCAAATGTAAAAAATGAAGGTCCCTTGAATGTAGTAAAAACAGAGAAAGTTGATAGAAGTACTCAAGATGAACTTTCTACCAAGTGTGTGCACTGTGGCATTGTCTTTCTGGATGAAGTGATGTATGCTTTGCATATGAGTTGCCATGGTGACAGTGGACCTTTCCAGTGCAGCATATGCCAGCATCTTTGCACGGACAAGTATGACTTCACAACTCACATCCAGAGGGGCCTACACAGGAACAATGCACAAGCTGAAAAGAATGGAAAACCTAAAGAGTAAACCTTAGCACTTAGCACAATTAAACAGAAATAGGTTTCCTTGATGGGAATTCAATAGCTTGTAATGTCTTGTGAAGACCTATAAAGCACTTCATATAGAGAGCATGCCTTATAAAATCCCTTGTTTTGTTCTTTTCTTCTTCCCTTTGTTTTTTTTTCCTCATTCTTTTTTTTTCTTTTCTTTTTTTTTTTTTTTTTGTTTTCTTTTTTTAATGAGTGGGTTACCAAGAAAGAAAAGAACATTTGGATGGTGGCCAGAAGGTAGAAAAGATAATTTTTATGGAATGTGGCCCACCAAAGCTAGCCAGAATGCAGTGAATCATGGAGAATAACCTTGAGAAAATTTTACCGGACAATTAATAACTTTGCTATTGTGTAAGAGACATAACTGGCAAGAATGCAAAGATGTGTATATGTATATACTGCTGCAGGGGTATAGTGAACATATGCACATTGTATATAAGAACTAGACTCGTTAAATATACAGATGTTAAAAGGTCATTCTCTTTTCTTTAATTCGGGCTAATTTCTGCCCTACAACATGCCTTAGTATCACTTTGTTCTCAAAGCTTTGGCAGCAGTTTCATCTAGGTATTTCTCAGACTCAGCCGATTTTGAGCTACCATTTTATCACTACATTCTTTCTGGCACACTTTAGTCTAGGAAAACCATTTTGTTCAAATCGAGTGTCTCGAATACAGAAGCCACACTCCAGGTTTAATTTGCATAGAACAAGGTAACCTGCTGTATTTTATTTTAATATATTTTTAATATATTACATTTCTAAACCTTAAAGTCTAAGGTGACTTCTCCACAGGCTTAACATTGCTATACATACCAGTCAATCCCTTCAGTAGACTTATACCAGCTTTTGCTAAGTAGCATTAAATGTCTTCATAGTACTTTTTAATACTAAGGCTTTGTAAAAACTATCCATGAAGGGAAAGCTCCTCAGCATAACTGCTCAGGGAAATAGGGCTAAATAACTAAATATTAAATAATTGGTTTAAGGTGCTGTTAGACGAGCCTCCATGCTTGCTACAAGGGTGTACAAGAACTGACTTTAATCATTTTCATTATAGTGTCCCAACCAGTAGTTTATTATTTTGCCACGGGGATGTAGAAGATATTACAAGCTACTGGATGCACTGTCAGATTAACTTATTTCATTAAAGAAGTTGGGAGAACAAATAGAAAAAAACCTTATTTTTCTAGTAAATATTAATGTATTACATTTCAAATAATGGTGCCTGACATATTGAATAATTATTTTCTACAGTGTACGTATGCAACAAAGATATTCCATCATGCATTAGAGTCAGTTCTGGCTCTGCCTCGCTGTTTACATTTGCAAATGTAGCAAACAAGGTAATGAAGCAACTATTTCTATTGCAGTAGGTATCTTTTTTCTGTGTGTGTGCATTAAAGTTGTAAACGATAACATGAAATGAATGAAATTTGTTGATATTAATGGTATGGAAAAACAAGAAGGAAATGAAAATATTTTTATGCCTACTTAGGAAAAAAAAGGGTAGCACTATTCATTCCAAGTACTTTTGTATTCTTAAGCTCTTAACTCACATTGTTATGCTTAAAATGATAAACATATATCCTCTTTTTATTGCTTTGTCTGTGTTTCAGAAGAAACATTTCAGAAATTATTTTGATAAGTGCTGTTTGACGATGCAGCGCTGATGTTTTATTGCATTCTGTAGTAGCATTGCACTCCATTTTTACAATATTACGCAGTTGCTTTTTTGTTTTGTTTGGGTTTGTTTCTTTTTCGCAGTGCAGGGTCTTAGTTCCTTATGGTTGGATGACAGGTGTAGCTCAACTGGTTCATGAATGTTGCAGCGAATGAAGTTTAAAATGTCTTTCTGATATTATGTTGTCCTTTATTTCTCCATTCATGCATTTTATTTTTTAAAATGTTCTATAAAAATATCTCTGGACTAAGTCCTCACTTGAGATTATATTGTAAAGGGTCCTATTCTGATCTCACTTACATGCCGCCTTTCTCAGATTTTCATGTAATTGAAACTAAAGCATCATCAAAAAAAAACACAAAAAGTTGTATTTAACTTACCTGAGTCTGACCACTCTCCCTTCTAGAATTTGGTGCACTTACAAGATACTTAACCAGATAGACTGGGAGGTGGAAGATAAAAGGAGCGATGATAGGAAATGTCTTATAGGGGTTGGCAAAAGTAAAAACGGGGAGGAAATGGCCTAAACATTCAGCACTTTGATAGTCTTTTGAGAAATAATGTGCCTAAAGCAGCCTGCAACCAACATCGCCATGCATGAGAAGCACTTACACAGCTGATCACCAAGGGTCTCGCTGACCTTGGCAGTATTTTAGGTGTTCCGTTTTTGCACAGATGAAACGTTATTGCACGGTTTCTCTGGTTTGTTAGGCACAAACAGCCTCTAGTTCAGCATTAGGCTTGCAGTCCTTCCTGCTCCACCCATTGCTTTTATACTGATGAGCAGCGTATGGAAAATCCCACTCAATCTGCTCATGGTTGGGTCCTATAACCCTTTAATAGTGTTCTAGGTTAGCAACGGATATTGGGCCACATTCTTCTTCTTCTATTTTTAGATGAATCTCCTGCTTGATACCAGTGCCAGACAATGTCTGGTTATATTTTTACTATTGTTCTCCAGTAATAAGTTCTGACTTGGTTTTTGTTGATTTATTTTTGTTGGGTATTTTTTTTTCTGTGGGGACTGAAATAGATTGCCCTCATTTTGTTACGTCAGGGTCCAGTGTCCTGTCCAGCTTTTCCAAGAAACATGTTAGGCTCACTTAGCAGTGATTTTATTGCCTTCAGAGGTAGCTGCCTGCCGGTTTTCAGTAGTTTTGACTTACTTACTTCTTTCAGAACCTACCAGTTCCTGTGGCTTCTTCATTTGTGGAAGCTGTATCTTCATGGCAAAATAGTTTGTAGGGGACATGCACGTTGTAAGACTTGAGCACCACCCTGTACTTCATAATACTTCTTGCTAAACTCAGAAGCAGAGGCCAAGAAGGGGAAATATACATATCAGGGTTTGGGGATGAGGAGAAGTGAAAATTGAAGAGTGCAAATAGCAAGACAGAGTTCTGAATTACTATTGCACCTAGATGGTACAACTAAAATTCAAAATTCAAAAACAAAAAGTTAATTGTTCTTGCCATGACATATTGAGATGTTCTAAGGTTTCTACTTTGTAAGATACGAGACTTTACCCTAACCTGTTCTCTTTGGTCAAACGTTTATTTTCTGGGTGGGTGGGAGAGAGAAGGGACATTGATTTATTCTTCTCAGAAGAGGGGTGGCTTCATCCCTCTTCCTAACCCCCTGAGAATGGAGATTAATCAACAGAAAAATAATTTCTGATATCGAAAAGAAAAATTCTTATTTAATAATTGTCAGGTGAAAATCAGTATTAAAATACACTGTTAATTACTGTACCCCCTGCATTTTGATCAACCTGGAGCACTAAAATTAAACTTTGAAAAGAAACATTCTTTGTTCTCAGTTTCCAAAAATCTTCATGGTGTTGTACTTCTCTTTATAAGGAGTGGTAGTTGGAGAGCTGAAAATGTACCTCAGATTGGACCCCCTAACAAGTATAGGCTTTACTGCATTGCTTATTAATCAGTTGCAGAGTAGTAACAAAGCGTCCCTTTCCATGAGGACTAGCATGGTGTAGCCAGAACTGGGATGCAGCATCTTCTGCTGACCGAGCTCGCCACCAGCTTCCTAACTGCTGCGCCCTGGATTAATGCAGTGGAAGGTGAAGCTTTTCCAGAGTGCAGTTAGCATGTAGGTGCTAAACTCCAGCTGCCTTCCAAAAGATGTTTTGCACCTAATTGCCACTTGTACTGGTGAAACTTCCCTCTTAAGTTTTCATAGGCCAAGCAGAATGTATGGGGGATGCTGGATATATTGTGTCTTGCTAGAAATATTTATGTTTTCTCACCCTCAAGGGAGAGAAAGTGATGTTGCACAACGTGCCCACTTTAAGACAGCAAATGCAAAGATATCTCCAAAAGGTGGGCATGCTGTGGGCAAGACAGCTTGCATTTGGAAGGGTAGCAGGACAAATGTGACCCATGCTGACACGAACACAGTGCTGAAACACAGTGGTTGTGCACTGGGGAGACCTGACGTGGCAACAGCTCCGTTCAGGGGCTGTCAAGCCTGTATTTGGACAGGAAAAGGTTGCTGTCTAGTCATAACTACCTTGCTTTTTGTGCAGAGGATACTCTCTGCCATCTGCTTCTTGCCCAGCACATACAAATGTATTCCCATTCTTGCTCCTCTATTGATTTTTCTTGGCTGACTTAACATGCTAATTCCTACTACTGGTCAGGAAAAGCCAGAGAGATTAGGAGTTCACTTCTGTTCAGCCAGAGGAGCAGATACATTTCTCTCTGCTTCTGTAGAGACGGTTATGCTTGGCAAAGGACAGCAAGCAATTTGTCGACCTATCCAAACTCTGACAGAGAAGTGAGAAATCCTTTAGAAACTTTTCCATGAAGTTCAGCTGGGCCGAGGAGAAAGATTTGCATGGTTTCCTCACGCCAGAGTAGGATCCCTCCCTACCCTCTCGCTCACGGTAACACTTGTTCAGCTGTCTCTGAAAAGCTGGCAGTTGGTGAGATGCTACCTGTGTAATAGTTACGTAGATCCTGATTTACTGAAAGGACAAGAGAAAATGATGTCATGCCCCCAGCCAAGTAAATACCGGTTTTGCTTGGGCACCTTTTGTAAAGCAACTTGCTTAGAATAAGAATTGTAGCAGCAACCACAATTTTCCATGTTGTGTCCTATAATTTTGGTCTCTGAGCTTTATGTAGAAGGAGAACAGGAGAAAAAGAAACATCTCAAAATGCCATTGTAAATTTAGCTTATTAATAATTGACCAGCAGGAAAAGGAAAAAAATAAAGTACTTTATAAAGAATGACTTCATGTTGCTAAAAAACATCTTTAGACTTGTAGCCCTGATTTGACTCTAGAATGTTGGCTTGTATTGTTTTGTCCTTACAACACATGGATGTGTTTTTGTTCTGTTTTGTTTCGGGTTTTTTTGTTTTGTTTTGTTTTTTGGTTTTCATAGTGCATGTTCATTTCTACTCACAAACATGTTCTTGGTGTATTTCTTATGCAAACAATCTTCAGGCAGCAAAGATGTCTGTTACATCTAAACTTGAATAATAAAGTTTTACCACCAGTTATAAATCAGATTCATGTCATTGTTTTTGGGGAGAATGGACTGTCATAATGTCACTGCAACAGAATGAGGCTTGGGTGAAAGCAACCCTGGTCCGAGCTCTATAGGAGAGTGGCTTGGCCTCACTGCGTCTCAGAGGGATGGTTGACAACTCCCAAAAGGCAGGGTTGCCCAAGCAATAAACACATGAAAAGCTGAGGAGCAGCCTCACATGTACATTAGCCTAGCTCAGTCCTTTCACATTAAAGACTCTTTATGTGAGCCAAGGCTCGCTCCAGTCAATGAAAAGATTGCAAGTGAGGACCAGTTTCTGTGGGGTTTGCACTCTTTAAATACTCCAGAGGCCTGAAATTAGTTTTAATGGTTAACTGGCTTTAATTCTGCTGTTGAAAAAAAGAGCAAATGTGGGAGTAATTTTGAGAAGCAGCTCTGAGAATGGCTGATAATGAAATGTGAGCATTACTCTGCTCACAGATGTTAGCAGAAGGGCCTACCCTTCTGACAAAGTGGTCTTCAAATCATTTCCTGACCTCAAGACAGTGGCTTTGTATGACGGCCACAAATCCAGGAATTCCCACTCACTGCCATCACTCAGGTCACTGATTCAGCAGTGACTCAAGAACCGAGGGTGCCACCTACAAAGGTGCCACCAGCACTTCCTCCTGCAGCCTTGGAGGTTTCCTGGGATATCTCCAGGCTCAGCCCTGACCAAGGCCTCAGGCTGGCGGTGGTGCTCAGATGAGCTCACAACCCATGGTGGTGTGGCTCCTGGCCATCATTTCCATTATGCTGCAATTTCCTTTCTCCATAGGTTTTGTCTCATCCCTGTGGCTGAGACAACTGTTCTCTCTCATACAAATAATGCTTTAAATTCAAATGGAATGGTGAAAACTGTTTATGCACTTAGAACACAACCATACTAGAGCTCGATTTTGGTAGTGCTGTGCCAGAAATAATTCCCCCTCCCAAGTTTCATTTTGCCAATAAATTCAGATGTGTTTTAAGTATTTAATTCCTTGCGATTAATAAAAGCAATTAGAGAAAAAAAAAAGAAAGCAACCAAAAGGCCTTGAAAGGTGGCAATAGTGGGGATAAACTATTTTTTTCTTTATGTATTAAAAAGACAATGCTATAAACAAAAGCTGATGAAAAGAAGTTGTCTAAGCTTATGTGTATATATAGCTAAAATCAAATAATCAAATATTTTCACCTGTTACAGGCACATCTTTGGAGGCTAACAACAAGATTTACTCCAGATTTGCATTTTTATTACAAAACTATCCCCTCCTGACACATCCTTCCTTTAATCAGAATTAAACCCAGAATTAACACTGCACTGCTTTTTCTCTATACTTATGTGAGCTCATGATTGTAGGAGCTGATGACCTCAAATTTTCCTTTGTGTTTTTACTATTTGTATAGCCTACTTACAGTGCCTCCCTCGTAACACCCACTCCACATGGAAATGGCTCATATAAATGCACATTGATGTTGTTATCAAGTCTCAATACGTGATTATAAGGTTTAAATTTGTGCCAAGAATCTAGGGACTTCTAACAGCAGTGTCCCTGATTATTTCCTATTTAGTTTTTACTACAGCCGTTCCTTGGCATAGGTCAGAACTGTATTGTCCCAGGTATAGCCAGATATAGAATATAAAAAATTATCCATCAGCAGCAGTTAGTGGATCCTGGCATGTAAGATCTGCATAAAGTCAACAACAGCAACAATAAGTAAAAGACTAGAAGCTGGTGCAGCAGGAAATTGGTAAAATGAATAAAATGAGTAAGTAGTGTTCATTTTTTTATATGAAGGGAAACATGATGTTTTCAAAATTATATACAGAGGAAGAAACTGGATGGATGTTTCACAACCTTTTTTTTTATTTATATGGAGAAAAACAAAAGATTGGTGACTTTGCTTTTATGAGATCTTATTTTTTTTTTAAATTACAACTCTTTATAAGACTATGTTGACATTGACAGGGGATATAAATTCAAAGAACCATCAGAATATCAGTGACGGAGTTTAGTTTACTTTCCTGTACTGAAAGTGTAACTATGATGGGCAATTATGATGGGCAGCTGGGACAGCCCAGACCTAATGGAGATAGAGTTTGCATTGACACCAGCTTCTCTTGATTTCCCTGAATAGTTTGATGAATCCTTGTGTGTAGAACTACAGTTTCAGGGGCTCCTGCTTGTAAATGAAAGTGTCTTGTGCACGTCTAACGGAAGAGAAGTGTCTTTCACACTTTGTGGTTACGATGTCAGTGAAAGTGTCTGATTCACTTCCAGCTGCCGCTATGGAATTGACAGCTTAATGGTGAGATTGATGTTGTGACAGTTCCGTCATATACATCCAGGTACTCCCAAACAGCTCCATCAGACCTGATAAAACATCAGTGGAGCTGGCGAGGTAAGAAATAAAACCATTTGAAAGAATAGGGAAGAAATACACCAAGGAGAACAAAAACTCTTTCACAACACTATATAAAGATGGTGACTTAAATCTGCTGCAGAAAGGCTAAGGTTAACACTTTGTTTTTCAAAGGCAATGCAGCTGTTATAGCCTTAATTCACAATGGTATCATTTTCTGTGATTTGTAGCACAAAATCAAAGTTCCAGGATAACATTAGCTGTCTCCTCTGTCTTTCTTTTAGGAAAATAAGGCAATAAAAGAGTGTAAAGATTAAACAGGAAGGTCTTTTAAATCATAATTTCAGAGAAAAGAACTAGATATTTTATTACCTCTTATTTTTGTTAAGAAAAATTCTTATAAAGAAGAAATAGAAAATGATCCTGACTGGATCTTATAGGTAGATCTGAGGACAAATAAATATTTTTGATAAAAAGATGAATAAACTAGAAAATACAAAAGCAAGGAATGTGGATGTTTTTCAGGGAAAGGGTGATTGTTTTTTCAAAATTTCCTCGTTCCCTGAAGATAGTGCTCATTGCATACTTAGACATCTAAATGCAAATTCTTGCATTATGAACCTGGACAGGTTCTTGTTAAATATCCTCAGGCACCCTCTGCAGGGGTCTAGACAGGATGATCTCCAGAGGTCCCATTTAGCCTATGTAGCAACACTCTGATTCTAAATGTTCACAAATTCAGTCAATTTACGTTTCTCCCTTATGACTACAGTATATAAGGCAAGGAGCAGTTGGAAACAAAATACAACAAAAAGTGAAGCATGTCCATAGATGGAAATGGTGCAGTGGATGAAGAGAGCAGGCAGGCCTCTGAGCCTGGTGTTGGTTGCAAGTACAAAACTCCCCCTGTTTAACATAGAGCTCTTCAACCAGAGCATGACGGCTCTCCTCGCTATTTATAATTCCCTAATAACTCACTGCAATAAATCTCTGATAATTATACATTAACCTCTACAATTAAGCATAACATGCTAGGCTGCTGGTGTGCTGACATCACTGACTGCCACGAGGGCCAGCGCAGCTCTTCAGCTAATGTGCCTGTTAATCAAGCAGGGGCCACTCACAGGTTTCATCCTGCACCCCTCCTGCAGGGCAAGCAGCTGGAAACCTCAGCAAATTCTGTCTAGGTCCAGCGAGGACTGTCCCAGAAGATTCCCAGACAAGATATGGGAGTTAGCATGTCTGCTAATGGGAGTTACCATTGAAGTTCTCCTGGGAAGCGGTATGATGGATCTATGATGCTTTTCGTCTTTTTCTTGGAGATGGTTTTTCAAGCTCCAAGAGCTGTGGGATACCTTCTGTATGGCCTGCCATGCAGTTTGGATGATGTATTTTGGCAGGGCAGGAACTTTGCTGTCACATCTGTCTGCTAATGCCCTCAGACCAGAGAATGGTTGTGATACGCTGAGTTTTCTGACACACTTATTGCCTCTGCAAACCCCCTCCCTATACTGTGCTTTCAATATCTAAAGTCTTCTCAAGCTGTCTAATTTTAAAGACAAAAGCATTTTAGGGTCATCTTATGTATTTTAAGACATCCAATTTATGAAGAGAGGAATAGTGACTAAGGCTGGAGGATGGGATTTCATTTACTTGTTTGATTTTCTTGTTTGTCTCAGAGTTATACAATATCTGTAGATTAGATGCTTGCACTTGATCAGATTGATCGTACTCCTCCTTTCTCTTTTCTTACATTCCTTACATGGAAGTATATTTTTGGTAAATCTTCAACATCTAGTAAAGGAACAATAATAACAAATATTCCCATACTTCAGGTTCATAGTACTGGAAATGACCAACCAAGCTGTTGGAAAGAAAGGACAACTTTATTTATTTATTTATTTACTTACTTAAGGAAATGCTTCGGTACTGTTGGAAGGAAAAAAATAATTTATTTCAACACCTTTCCTCTAGGCTTTACTTAAAGCCTACTAAATTTTACTTCACCTCCCATTCTAGGAAGCTTTTGATTTGACAGCAGAAAATGTTAATCTGTGTCTGTATTCCACATTTTTGCTAACTTTCAAAGAAGCCACCCTAACTCTTCATTATAAATGTCTCGGTGCAGGCTTTTAACACATCATTACATAATTCTTATCTTGGAAAGTTCCTTGATCACTCAGAGTTGAAACCTATGTTCAGATCCTCTTCTAAAAAAGTGAAAAATAATTTTCTGTAACATTAGCTATACATTTAGAGCCATAATTTGCTGTGATGTTTTCATCAGGCCTTCATTCAATATTCTTTCTGTGTGCCAGACAAAGTAGTCTATTAAAATGCTTTTCATGGAAAGTACACAATTAACTTTTCTGCTTGTTTCAGCCCAAGTACAAGAAAAAAGTAATAGAGAAGATTAACTTACCTATATAGGCCACCAAGTTTGCACTTAAGCTGGCTTTCTTCATTTCCTGAATGGAGACTGTGCTGCTGTTGAGAAGAAATGGAATAACACAGGAGATTTGCCTGAATTACTGGCACATTTAAGAGAACAGACTTTATCCTGAGTAAGGTCTAAGATGATAAAGACATTTGGCAGCAGAACGACGACAGAAAGCCTAAGTATACACGAAAAGATAGGAATTTTACATCGAAACATGAGGCCTGGAAAAAGTATTAATGGAGCAGGAGTGAAATGTGTGATTGTTCTTAAAAAAATTAAAAGATATAGCAGTGGGCAAATGCATACTCAGAAAAGGTTATTTGTAATAAGAGCATAAGACTGTTCAGTTCACCAAGACTGAGAAGTCTCAGAGCCGTCAGTAGGTTTTGGCCCTGACTGCAGTAATGCAAGAAACAGTGGGCCTACTGAGAGTGGGTCTTCAGAGGGACAGAGGGGACTGACTGCAGTCACAGAATCACAGAATCTACAAGGTTGGAAGAGAGATCATCTGGTCCAACCTTCCCGCTCCAGTATGCACACCTAGAGCAGGCGAGTTTTGAAGACCTGCAGAGAAGGAGACTCCACAACCTCCCTGGGCAGCCTGTTCCACTGCTTTGTCACCCTCACTGGAAAGAAGTTCCCCCTCACCTGCAGGTGGAACCTCCTGGGCTTCAGCTTGCACCCATTCCACCTTGTCCTTTCACTGGCCACCACCAAAAAAAGCTTGGCCCCCTCTTCCCTACAGTCCCCCTTCATGTATTTATACATGTTAATAAG
>JAUBOD010000356.1:140085-165902 GCA_032353885.1 Nothura maculosa | reverse complement strand
CTCTAGGTGCGGCCTCACCAGAGCTGAGTAGAGGGGCAGAATCACCTCCCTCGACCTGCTGGCAATGCTCCTTCTGATGCACGCCAGGATCCCATTGGCCTTCTTGGCAACAAGGGCACACTGCTGACTCATGGTTAACTTGGTGTCAACCAGGACTCCCAGGTCCCTCTCTTCAGAGCTGAAGTCAGTCAGTCTCTATCCAGTGCCTAACACTACAACTTGGCCATCACTTAAAGGTAGAGATTTGGTTAAATGTAGCGATACTCCATGATCTTATCCACCTCCACTGATGGGCCAGCTTGGCCCTTACATCTGGTCCCGCTACCTGCTCAAGGGCCATCAGCTGCCCAGCCATGTCTCCAGGTCCTGAGTATCACCATATCACTCCCACTAGCACCAGTTCTGCTCCATGAGCTTTTTTTTTTTTTTCTAATCCAAGAGACAGAAAGAAACTCTGGAGCATAGAGGAAGCAGGAAAAACATTAAGAGCTGCAGTTCCTTAATACCAGAAAAGCTCACCCTCTGCAGTAAATTTTAAAAATTATAAGACTCCCTGAGGTCTCACAGAAAGCAGAAAGCAGAAAGGCAGAAAGGAGAGAAGGAGCTACAGCCAAATGTTACAGTTCTGCGGTCCTGTTCCACATAGACTTTAAGCACATAGTCTTTAAAAAATGAATATAATTTGAGTCTCTGTTTTAAAATATATTACAGAATAGGCTTTTCCAACAGCTGAATGGTTAGCTTTTCCTGAAAATCAACCTTTTTTAAGGTATCTGCTGTTGTGTGGCTGAAACACATGGAAAATGTTGGCCTAGAAGTTTAAATAACTTCCATAATTAACATCATGAGGATTTGGGGCTTGGATAAAGGTGAGAAGGCAGAGCCACAGCAAAGTGTATTATTGTGTCTGTGTTATTGTGCCTGTGAGTTCATAGAAGCAAATCTTACAGAATGTGCAAAAAGGTTTTGTCTGACCACCTTCCCACACTGAGAGAAACCACAAGACCAACATACTGATTTCTGCTTTTCAACTTGGATTACAATAATTGCATCTTTTATTTTTTAAATGAAAAAATCTGAAGGGATTATTCACTGGGAGGTCTTCAAAACCTCTTGAAATACAACCTTCTATAAACCATTCTGAGCGACAAATCTAACATTTCTTTTACCAGAAGTGAAAATTAACTTAGTCAATTAGAAAAGTACAAGGAATTTAGGTCCAAGGAATAACAGTACTTTAGCCACCATCTGGCAAGCCTATAATTCCTTTTCCTAGCCTCACAAAACAAGAATGAAGCTAAAACAATTTCAAATACACAGTACTATTGCCCCAATAATATTGAGTTAAGTGAGCCTACCTGCAGAATTTGGGTGTAGGTAGAAACTTGCCTGGCTGCATAAAAGACCATATGGAAATCTTTGATAATGAAGGAAAAAGCCAAGAACCAATAACAAACTCTAGGCACAGATATATGGAGCTGAAGAATTTCCCCCTATTCCCATTGCACTCCTGAGATAAGAGAAATGGAATATTTAAAAACTTGGTTGTTTTAATCTCTTCCAAGCCTTCTTACATCCACCAACTAGATACCTGCTAGAGTCATAATCCTTACTTATTTTGCTGTCTGAAGGAACTGATGTCATTTACTGAATCAACATAATTTCCTGTATATTATAGGATTTCCTTAGAGATTTCACGTTTAAGTATTGATTAGTCCCAATCCTCTTAAATGTATAAAATCTGGCCAGAACACTGCACAAGGGAAGCAGATCTTCCAGGAAGAGCCAAAGAGAAGTTTGCTAGCCAAAAGTCTTTGATAAAAAGCAAATAGAAATTAACACTCCTTCTGCTTTTTTGTTTTACCTAGCATGTCCCTGTTAAATTATTCATTAATTTTGTTATTTTATGAATGATTTCTCCTTAAATTTTCCCACTTGCTAATTTATAAGCAGAACTTGTAATTTCCTGGGCCCACTCATAACCTCCCATCTTCAAAAAAGCATTATCTGAACATCCATTGTGAGAATACAGATTACATGTACTATTATTTTAATGCATAGCACTAGTATATACTGGTATAGTATAGTATAATATGTGCCTACCATCTTATTCTCCAGTAATGTCGATACTGGAATTTAAGTGAAATGGATAGCATGATGACAAGATATAAAGGCATATACAAGCTTTATACTTCCCTAAATCTATTAAGCACAATTTAGATATATTTGAAGTTATGTAAAACAGTATCATGGTTAAATTTACATACAGCAACCAGGTATTTTTGGTCATTGATATCAGTTATTCAACATGGACTTTATCACCACCTGCTTTTATGTACCACCATTTCAGTTGACTTTGATCTATCCATCTCAGACAGAACATTTTCCAGAGGAGTCAGATGAATTTTTATTTTCTTTTAATCTGTAATATATACCTAATTCATCTTGTATGTCTATCTCATACACAAAACAGAAAGAGTGAAATCAGAAGTTCTGTGAATTTGACTAAATGCAGATCATTATTTGCTGGATTATGACATAGTCTTACCTGTAGTGTCTTTTTTTTTTTTTTTTACCAAAAGAATATTGTAAATAAAAATATTTCTGTAAATACAGGCTTTAGCACTCTTCCTACCGCATGTGTTCCCAAGTACTTGTATGCTGGTCCAGTCAATGATTTGAATAAAATTTACCCAGGAAAAAAAATGAACATACAATAATAATATATCTATATATTATAATATAAATATAGATATACAGAGTAAATATATATATTTATTAACCATTAGATGATATATATTATCCATTATATATATTTTATTATCTATATATTGAATAAATAGTATATATATAAATAATATATCTAGTTAAGCAGAAAGGATTATTTTCTAGACCTAGAAGTTGAATATCTGATGATATTCACAAGTGGAGTCAGATTTTTGTATATGTCCAAAGTTATTCAAAATACTCATTTTCACTGCTAAACAAGTTCTTAACTCTTCTTTGAAAAAAACATTGGCCTCTAAAATGCAGCCAGCATTTTTTTTTTTTTTTGACATAGATCTATTTTTGTAGGACATAAATGATATTTGTATCTGTGTGGTTAATTTCAGTCATAGGTAGGAGCTCAATCATTAGCTTAATCAATATAAAATTGATTAAGATGATTTTGAATGAAAGATGGAGCACAAATGCCAAATATCAGAACTATTCACTTAATTAGTGAAATTAGTAAAGACTTTGTGCAATCACCTTGTCATCTAAGACATTTGGGTTTTATTTTTTTTTTCAAACTCTCAATGTTAGCTACAACGAGTTGACTCTTTGATTTGGGTTGAAAGATCTCAACACTCTTTTCTTCCTGGAGTTATTAAGCCACTTGTGAATACATATTTGAAATATTTGTGTACAGATAAAGAAATAAATGTAAAGTAGGATTGATAGTTCCCATGATGCTTAGGTTTATCATATCTCTATAAAATATGCAGCATGTGGTTAATAATTTGTTGACTGCCTAATAGTTTGCTGAATAGATAGCTTTAATTATGATTTTTGCCTCTTTTTTTTCCAAACTATCTGTCATTTTATTTATTTATTTATTTTAGAAACCTATTCCATTTATTTATCACCATTTCAGCATTGATTGGAATTTTAGTGTAAGTAATTCCAGCTAGTACCTGCTTTATTACAAAATGGCTTATCTTATTGTTGCTGCTATTCTTTGCCATTTTTTTATAACACCTAAAGCAAGATCAAGTCTGAAAACTACACGAAAACAATATAAAGACAATCCATTTTCTGAAGTGCGTCGACTCTAAAAGCCAGCCATGAAGAGGGATGCATCAGGGCCTCCTGAAGTAAGGATGGCTTATAATCAAGAGAATTACTTTAAGTGGTAAGTGTGAATGGCAGAAACGGAATCTAGCATTCAGCTTTTTAAATCACAATCTTTTTATGAGCATTCTCAAAGAAATGGGGAATATTCTTGGCCTTTTCGAAGTCAAGGGCAAAACTTCAATTGATTTCAGTACAAGTTTTTCTGCTGTAGAATTTAAGGGACTCTGGGGGAGAAAGAATAACACTGGAGCGTCTGCAATGTGGTGGATTTCCCAGAAAACGGATCAAGGTTAAGTTCATCATCTCCTGAAATATAAGATACTGTTGACTATGTCTGGACACAGAATACTGGCCCAGGCAGGCCCTGTGATCTGCACTTGTATATAAAGTACTTTCTGCCTCCACAGCAACTTCTAATCACATTTTCCAAGTCCTGTAATCTAGCCAAAACAATAACAGTAAATCATAGATATTCAGATATTAGGCTTGTATCACAATAGACAAGCAATTCTCCTGAAAGATCTAACTCATTATATAGGCTGACAAGGATTTGATCAGTGCTTTTATTATGCTTAATGTAGTCTCTGCATTTGAAAGAAATGGCTTTAGGACTGTTTGAAAGATTTGAAACCACGGCATAAAAGCTGAAAGACAGGATATTTTCCCCTCTGCTTTCACTACTTTCTTAATCAATGATTTCAATTTGCCAGTGCTAATGGCATTATCCTTGACACCTTCTGCTGTGAATTCTTTCTGCTTAAAAGCTTTCACTTCTATTTCTATTATTTAGCCTTTGTTTTCCTTGTTCTGATGACAATTGACTTTCAGAATCTGTTCTGTGAGCTTTGCTGGCTGTGTAGCTCTTTCAAAGTACTGAGTGTTGGCCCAGTTCTTAGGTTGAAGTGGATCCCAGGTCATAGTGATACTGATCTGTCATGTTTCAGCACAAATGTCACTTGATTGACGGTTAGTACTCTTTTGGCATCACAGTAGATGCCACGTCAGTGTTTTGTATTAGCTACTCAAAAAGATCTTGTCTTTAAAACAAGCTCTAGGATGGTCTACTGATTTTTCTATATTTTGTCATGCCTTTCAAATAATTAATGTCTCTTAAATTAATTATTTTAATTTCCCTCTGTTTCTGTCTTATTAAAATGAAAAATTCTTTGAAAATATCATGGCTTTATATTCTCTGAATATCAGATTTTGTTTTCTTGGGTTTACTTTTACTCTGTTTGGGGGTCATATTTGAAAAATAAAAGCACATTCTTGCTTCACTACAGAGACGTATAAAAAAATGAAAAAAAATCTACTCTTTATTTTTTAAAATAAAACATCCCAACATAACCTCATTCCTTTACTCAATTTAGAGCTGATGCAGCTCAATAGCAGCATTCATAATCAAACAAAATAAAGTTATTTTATGCCAGATGATGATCTGTTTTAAAAACAATTTTGTTAGTATGGAAATGAACCAAGGTTACTGGACTGAGCAAACCAGAACAGCTTTAACTTTAAGGCCAAGAAGACTGGTATTTGACATTATCATAATTTTAAGACTCCTCTTTCCATTCCCATTTACTTGGCCTATATCTGGAGGCCTATAAGGTTCAAGTTAGAGATTGCTGTAGGAAACAGCTGAGTGCAGTCACGATACTAAAGTACACTGGAATCTATTGCCCTCTACTGGGTTGAATTTCACACCTGTTTTTATTCCCTCCTGTCTTTTAAATCCCGGGAGAGGTTTCTTTAAATCTTAATCTACATGGTGCTGTACATATACTTAAAGCAACTGCCCTCATTGTTAGGAGTAGATGATAACTTCCTGTAATTCCAAGAACTGGATATTTGTAAGAGAATGAATGAATGAGTGAATGAACAAATGAATTTCTGCAACCTGAAGTTGCAGGTTATTTTGTAGATTACAATGACAAAGGTGTTAAAATGTGAGTGTGGATGTGGTGAGACTAGTGAGAGAATGCCTTCTCCAGATGCACTCCCAAGAATTGGAACTTGTAGATGCTGTAGGTTATCCATTTTTTCTTGGTTGACCTTCCAGCCATTTCATACTGCTATAAATTACAATTCTTTTAAATGATTTTGGAGCAAACTTCTAAATGCTTTTGCAAAATGTGTACAAGATGTGCTAGCTAACTCTCATTCATATTTTTATTATATTGGGAGATCAGGATTTACAAAGTCCTGAGTCTTTACAGTCTATATTCTACAAAGTCTCTACAAATAGATACCAGGTATGTGAATTTATGCATGCAATAGAAAAGAATGTGTAAGGCTTCTTTTCTTTCCTGTTGATATCACAGATTATATTTAGATATCATCTAAATGTGTTGGCTGCAGAGATATTCAGGATCAAATTCTCTCTCAAAAAAAAATCTAAAATAAATTGAAGAACAGAGAGGACCTCGCAGAGCCAACTGACAAGCAGACTTCATTACATCTGAAGAAAAAGAAGAGACAGGGAAAGAGTGGAGTCCTTATGCAAATATTCCATGTCCTTGAAATCTACATGAGTTTTCAGCTTGAATCATGGGATTTTTTGAGCAAAGTCTCATCCAACTTGTCTGGAGAATTCAATGGAGTATCTGGGAGAGTAATCTCTCCGAGTTATCTTTCTGGAGACTCTATTTAATGACTTTCCCAATGCAAAACAAATATCACTGTATAGAAAACTTATACTGAATACCATAGAAAAATTGTGGTAATTCTCAATGCTTTAGAAAAATTAATAAAGTCTTGCTCAGAAGAGCAGAAAAACTGAACTATGAAAGCCTGCTTCAGCTGGAATTACAGCTCTGCCATTTCTTTGTCTTTATGTGCAGACCACACTGCTCGGTCTCCTCAGTTGCAAGTATCATCTTGTAAAGCTACTTAAGGTGAGAGTAGATTATGTGTTTGCAGCCTTGGCAGAAGAAAGATTGCAGTATACAACCATTTGAAACAAAGTACACTGTTTTTGTACACTGAAACATTTTAGAAAGTGGTAGGTGATGCTAATAGCATTACTATAGTGATTTCCTCGGGAGTTACTTTAGATGATGATGTATCACACTTGTCCAAATTTTCATTTACTTTAATAGAAGAAATTGACATTTGAAAATGGAAGTATTAGTCTGGAGACCGTAGTGAATGATTGCAGGAGCTAATGATTGAAGGTTTTTCAGAGTGGTCTAGAATAATCGTTCTGCCATTTCTGCTCTTGTATTATCACTAAAGCAGTGGTAGTAGTATTAACAACCAACAACCTGTTTAACAAAGATATTTGAGGAATAATCCTTGGTTTAGTTAACAGGCTTTGCATTGCTGACAAGTTAAATGTAAGAAATACATTCTATATGTTTTTCATTTCAAAATAAAATGCAGATAAAACTTTCATGAGTGTGTTGCATTTTAAGAAAGATTGAGATTTATTACAAGAAAGTAATTGGATTCCTTCAAAACTACTATGACAAGATTTTAATTTAATTTATATCAATAGCAAAAATTATCATTTTTTATGGTCACACACAGAGTGGAGTTTACTTATCAAAAAATGAGAGTTTAGGATTTTGGAACCATGGTAGACTCTTAGAGGACTGTATTTATTCTGGATAGTATCCCATTCTGATTCATGAGTATTTCTGTTGTCAGAGAATAATAAAAAAAGTTTTAGAATAATATTTATTTCAAGCTCAAAGATTCTAGTTTTAGATTGGAACATCATGGGTTTTGTAGCTGTGATATGAGTAACACTGGAAGGTGTATGCAGTCAACATACAGGTGGTATCTGGTAGTTACTTTTGGCTTTCTGTAAAATGAATACTCACAATTAAATCTTCCATTAATGGCTTTTTATGGAAGTAAAAGGAACACAAAATATATTGATTAGTATGCAGTTCTGATACTACCCTTGTCTTAATTAAATTGCCATTTGATATGATTGTGTTGCCCTCTAGAGGTCCATCCAAAACCAAAGTCTGCAAATGGGTCTCTTCCTTCAGGCTGAGTAGGAGACCTATGTCCTTGAAGTAGAAGTTCCTCAGATATGTCCCTCTTAAACGCTTATAACTCAATGAAGCAATGAAGCCCGTATCTATGTTCATATCTTAGTTGGTAATATTTGCACCCTGTGTTCTTTCTCTGCCATTTTTAATTAAGACTAAATATCCAGTTCCAGTAGACTGCAAGTGCTACTTGAAAAACTGAACAGAAGGAAAGATCTACCACTTAACACCATGTATAACTTTACTGAGTAACGCATACTCCTAGAGAAACAACACTGCTGTGACCATATCAGTAGAAACATTTAAATTATGCCTAAATTAGTAAATTAGAGTATATTGGATCTACTACTTAATTGGAAAAAGCCCTGGTGAAATTATGGTTTATGACAACTTACATTCCCCCCAGCAATTCCTTGGGGTTTTTCAGAAATAAACATAGGTCATTTCACATGATCAATTTTCATATTCACATGATGATTTTTCCAAGCATTTTGTCTATGTGTGAGTGTCTCATTTTTGTAGACAAAAAGGAATTGTTAGAATGGACAGTGGCCTTCCCAGACTACTTTGTGCTAGAGAGCAATCCTGGGCAGGTTCACTATCCTAGTATTCTAACAGCCTAATTTTCACCTGCTTTGTGAAAATATTCTGGCTAGAAACAGACATAGCGTTTTTTCCCAATGAATTAAAAGAAATTGTTAATTGAAGCAAAGTCTATGTAAACTCTATAGTTACAGACATATAGCTATGCTTCAAAACATAGAAAACTTTTGAATAAACTATTTTCCCAGTGATTCACAAAAGTATGATTGACATATTTTTGTTCCTTGTATTTCTTTAATATTTGGATTGAAACAGCTTTCCTGGATGAAGAATTAAAGCATATTTAAGATGCTGAGGAGAGCAGAATAAGGTCCTGACCTAAAAAGGAATAAGTGGGAGGTTTGATGGCAACAGTATTTAGAGGTTCAATAGTAAAACACCGTTAAAAGAAGTTCCTTGATAAGTAAGGGCACCATTTTCTTCAGCATCTTGAGAGTTAAGATTCTATTGTATTTTTTTTCATAACTATTTACTTCTGAATAAAACATGAACTCAGCCTTGCTTAACTGATTAGATATGTCTTCTCTCTTGTTACAGCCTTCGTAACTCTACTTTTGATGGTTGTTGTGTGTTTTTTTTTTTCTTTCAGGTGGTGTTATTCATATCAACACACAAGTATGAGCTTAGGAGTAAAGCAGAAAGCTGTATGTAAAAGGCAAGAAATGGAGAGAATATTAGTTACTACTGAAATAGAAAGGTTTTTTTCTGCTGTGGACCATCTCTGAGAGTTCTAATGCAAGAATTAAAATGAATATATGCTACAATTTATTTAGATCTAGTTTGGAGTCAAAAGAGATAATCTCTTGCAAAACAATGGAACGTTAGCAGAATTGATTAGCATTTAGCATAGATTGCATTTATAAATGCATTAATAAAATACATATGAACTCAAAACAATTTTTATGGTGATTATATACTATCCTAATGCATTTACTATTTATATTGGATGGCATAGAAATGCCATGAATTATGAAATTAAAGAATCATTGAGTTTGGAAGACTGCTCTGTAGTCTAACCCTCTTGCCTCAAAGAGTTACTCAGGGTTTAGCTAGTTATTCAGGGTTACAAAGTGTTACTCGGGGTTTTGGATAGTCATCTATTGGTAGAAAACTATTACTGCTAGCAAAATAGAAATTGCTAGATTGAATCAAACCAGGGTCATCTAATTAAATTCTTATTTCTCATAGCACTGGCTACTTTAGAGTAAATTCATATGAACTCCAGACTAAGTGGATGAAGAAAATCTCTCATAGGCTGGATCTACAAATACTGTGAGAAATTTAGGCTATGAATTTCTTTTATTTTTAAGAAAAAAAATATATCTATTAATGACACATCTGATTATTTGTCATGGCTCTTTTATCTGCCATCAGTCCTGTTATTAGCCTAAGTAATATTGTATGACAAAATAATCACAGTTCAGTAATATGTTACTGGAAAAAGTACTTCAGTGTATTTCCTCTCAACTTATTCTTTAATTTTATGAAATAACTCTATGTAACAAATCAAAGGAATAAAGAACAGAAGTTTATTGTTTCTCATACACATTTTCATTACTGTCTGTAATGTTACTAGATTCCTTTTAACTATTCTGGCAATACTAACGTCATTGTACTAGCACAGTAATAATTTATTTCAGTGATCTGTGCATACCATAAAGTTTTACATCTTTCTATTTCTGATCAAAACTGCACATGGAGTGTCCTTTTGCTTTGATGCTCCTTTCTCACATGTGTGTGATTTTGACCAATATGTCAGACAGATAGATAATTCATCTGTTTGGCTCGTTATGGCCAGTGTGAATCACCATGCATTTATTATTATTGATTTTCATTTGTCTGTACATGTGGCTTCTTTGTCTTACTGGAGTTTTTCAGTGTCTACTCCAGACTAGTATAAATAATTACATGAATATCTTGTTACCCCAAGGTCCTAAACTATCAGGAAAGAAATGGCCTGTACTACATTTGTGAGACAAATATCTTATGAAGTCTATAGGGCAATTATTTGGCCAGTATTAACTGGCAAATCTTCTCTGAAGTTAACGTAATTTGACCAATTTATTCCATCTGAGGATCTTCTATGCCACATATAGTGAATAGCGCTATTAACACAAATTCAGTTCCTATATCCACATTTTTAGTGGTATAAACCTGTTTCCTTTTCAGACTTTTAAAGTAATATGACTAAAGACAGTTGTTGATGTTCACTGGAGAAAACTTGAAATGTTAATAGATTGCAAGTGGCACAAATCAGTTTGACATTTCAGACAGACTCCATCCCGAAATAATGCTATATTGCTGAAGAAATTATGTGAAGTGTGTGATTCTGGCACTAGAAAGATCAGTGTTTAAGACCAATTAGAGATAAAAGAAGTTACCAAACTTGTTTACACAGCTGGACTTTCAGTCACAGGCTGATCTCCTCCTTTCATGTGCTTCTTTTTTCTTTTTTTCTTTTTTCTCTTGCTTTCCTTTCAGTTCCTCTGAAACTTAAAGGCATGGAATAGAATATTTTAAAAGTCATTTGCCATCATATTAACTTCATTTTCTCCCTAGAGTGCTCAGTGTTCTAATGCACCATTATAAAATACTACAAGTGCTTTTGCCTAATGGATACAATAACTACAGACAGATTATATGGCAAAGCTGTAGATTCATGTTGGGTTTCTAGGCAGAAGCAACATGAAGTATAAAATTCAGAAAAAAAAATCCTGCACATAATGCTTAGCTATCCTCTTTCTTTAGACTCTGTAGTGTGAACTAAGAAGCTCAAATTTTTGTTCCAACTCTTATTACTATTTAATAGCAAAATGAAACTGCTTCAGCAAGAGCAACTGAGCTAACAATGCCGCTGATTGCCTTGGGATTATAGTAAATGCACCTTGCTGAAAAGCAGTACAAAAAACTTTATTTTAAAACCTTGCTATGAACAAATATGAATTTCTAGTACCATGAAGCAAAATATTCAGAAGCATCATTGACATCTGATCAGTTAGACACCCCAGCTGTCAATAATATGACAAGCAGATGCTTTTCTATTCATAATCTGTCTTTGAATTTGATTAAACTCTGGAACAATCCATGTTTTTCCAGGTTCAACTTCAGATTGAACTGAAGCTGATCTATCATATTTTGTAGAAATAACCCAACTGGTATATGATTGCATGATTTTTATATCTCTGCAGGTGTGTTAACAGGGAAAAAAATGTAACATGCTTTGTTCTTTTCTCTCTGGGTAACTTCTTCCTGCCACTAACAGAGAAAGGACGTCGGATTAGATTGACCTTCAGTCTAAATCAACCCATTCTTGTATCAGCTCCTGACTTTTCATTTTGAGAGAAAAGAATCAAGTATATATTTTTCTCCAGTTATTTTTTTTAACATGAGTCAATAGATGGTCCCAACGGTACTGCTGATATTTGAGCATTCAGCATTTCCAACAAGAACCATCAGCAACTCAGAAACTGGATAAGCATTATGTGAGATTTAGCCTTCTTTTTTCTTTTTCTTTTTCCCATGTGAAGGCAGAGGGAAAATAGTACTCTTATTCTGGAGTATTCTATTAGATAAAATAGCCTCAGTGAGTGCACAGTGAGCCACCTATTATTTCTTTCCACTGGAAAAGCAAACTTTTATGAGACTGATCCTATATCCCCTGCTTGCTAGCACATACCTTAGTAAGCAATAACAGGATATGACTTTAGCTAATAAGTGGGAAAAGGGTTCAAGGTCTTGATGAAAGGTCAAAATGGGTCTTGCAATACAATTTGTTTACAGAACATGACTGTGAGACCATGGTTTTGTGTGACTGCAGCTATGGCATTGGCAGGCATGGAGTCAGTGCAGCAGCCTACATCTCCTTTGGCATGTGTTAAAGGAGAATATATGAGGCTAAGGCTGTGTAACATGGCTAAAGCTGTGAAAGGTTCTAGGTAAATCCTCTAGCAGCCATTGCCATCATAAGCAGTATGAACCTCCCGGATAACAAGACTTAACTGATGAATAGTGACTGCAGCACACACTGTTTAGCTAAAAGTCTAAGAGCATATTTTTGAATAAGATAGTTTCCCTCAGCTGCTCATCTCTAAAAAAGGCCTATGTGCTACATACAGATCTCAAACTTCTTTCATGCTACATCAAGAGCCTCCATCCCTCTCCAAGTGATTTGGCTGCCTGTGCTCAAGGACAGCTCTGGCTATGATCCTGGCCAGGAACTGTGAGACACAGTGAGATGCCTCTTCTGTGACAGGAATTGCCTGTGTGTGGAGACTTGCTTGCCCCATGTCAAATCCAGTGTCCGTGGATGTGTATGCGATCTGGTTGTGTGTGACCCAGGTCACTATCAGTGGACCTGCTCTGCTCATATTGACTGCATCACAGGGGTCAGGGAGCACTTCTTTCCTATCTCCTCCTGGCTGCTCCAGGGAAATACTC
This sequence comes from Nothura maculosa, assembly GCA_032353885.1. Classification (NCBI taxonomy): domain Eukaryota; kingdom Metazoa; phylum Chordata; class Aves; order Tinamiformes; family Tinamidae; genus Nothura; species Nothura maculosa. The sequence goes on along the minus strand of JAUBOD010000356.1, from coordinate 153,024 downwards.
TGCTGTTCATGATAGCCAGGCATCTCTGTGATAATATATGGTCTTTTCAACTGTTCATTTTACAGAATTTAATTTTACTCCATCTTGAACATCACTGATTTTAGCAGTCCATGAAATGATGTTCATCATATTTAATAACACTTGTTTTCTCCAGAATATCAGTCTGTTCTCCTGTGGTAACACTGCCCCTTGCTCTTAAGGGGAACATTCTTGGTCCATATAGAATATATCCTGGGGACCTCTGTGCATTCTGGCATTTTTTTTTTTCAAATTCTGCTTCTTTTTACTGAGGTCAAGCACTGTCTTTACTCATTCTGTTTGCAGGTAGATATGTACATACTTACATGTCCAGTGTCGTGAGCTGTGCCTCCTGCCTACCCAGGCTTGCTTTCTTTTTGTATATTTTGACTTTCCAGGGATATTCATACTGTCTGAATAATTGTCTATATGAGCTTTGCCCTTATTTCACCGGCATTCTTTGCCATCCAAACATTGTTTTCTACATAGTTAATTTTGGGGTTCTCTATAGTCTCCCTCTGCATGTTTCATTCCAGATCCCAATCAATGTGTTTTCTCTTATTAAAGAGCTAAAATCCCTTCCCCTCTCCTCTCCTCTTCCCTCCTCTTCCTTCCTCTCCCTTCCTATCCCCTCCTCTCCATCCATGGCTTGCAGATACAAAGTGAAGCATTCTGTTTAAACTTGTTCAGTTGCCTTCCACATTTCTGAAGTGTTTCAGCTCAATGGGGCTTTCCCCTGATCCCTTCTCCTGCTCAGATTGGAGAAGTAGTTCATGCAGTGACTGTGGTTCAAAATTTGCTCAGATGAAGGCGTCTGACACTCAGGGTCAAAGCTATCTGATCACTTAAACCGGTCTCTGCTCAGAGCAAAATGGTGCTTTCAGGCTTTTCTTAAAGGTACTTCTCTCCAGAGGTGGCAAGAGATAGGGTCAGAAGTGCTGGTTCTCTGATAGTAAAGAGTATTGGTTTTGTAATGCAGCAGTATATGCTCAGCAGAACGCCCAGAATATCTGATGATCAAGACTGGGAGTTTGTGTAAGTATGAGGGTGAAGTGTGAAAAATCAATACAAGACTGTTCTTTCTGTGCGCAGCTCAGGAAGAGAGCAACTCAGAGCTGTAATCCATGCAGAGGTGGCCTATTGAGAAGCACCAAAGAGGCTATTAGAAAAGCATTGTTTACTTTTTAGCAGGCAGATATACGTTAGAACATGAAAGTGAAGACTTGCCTACTGAGGCCTTCATATATGTTCATATAGGATGCTGGATTTATCTCACAAAAGGGTAATAGTGGGTTAAAAAGGCATCTTCCTGGAGCAGAGCCAGACAAAGAGCAAAGCCCAAACCATAGGGCTCTAAAATCAAAGAAGATTGAATGTCATCACAGCCCTGTGTGATATTGCTGTACTCGATTCAACTGCCCAAAGGGCTTTTCCATTCCAGCTCACTTCTACTTTCAAACTCAGCACTCCATCCATGCACAAAATAATTAGAGGAAAGGACAAAACTCACTCAAGCCTTCCCAGAAGTTAGTGAGAAATGTTCTTCATGCTAATGTTGTAAATTATTTCTTATATTGATTTTTTTCCCATTTTGATCTATTTAATAGTTATACATGCTTTGTTTAAAGAAAAAAAAATCTGGCCTCATAACTACTAACATTTGGACTCTGCATTAGTAAAACAGTGTGGTTCTAGGATTTCAGTCTAATTTACTCTTCTCTGAATAAACTACTGCCCTAGATGACCTTTCCTCATATGCCTTTGGGGATGTATTCCAAGCATATTTTCTAACATCTTCTGCAGCAGTAATAGTAGCATCCAAGCATCAGTTAGCAGTTATACAATGTAGTGTTTTTCATCTTCAAAGCACTTTATAGACATTATTGAATTAATAATTGAGCATCCAATACTGAGCATGCATAAATCTAAGGCATTTGCAACTCTCGATGGCAGCACGTTGAAGACAGAATCACCCTGGAAAGCACTGAAATTCTGATTATTTGCATACTTCTGAAAAGGCAAGGTGAATGGATCAACATAACAGATGCCGTGTGCTGGTAAAAAGGCAGGAATTTTTCAAGCTTGTGAGTGAATTTCAAACAGAAACACAATAAAATCTGACCACAAAGGGGTGCATCTCCCAGCAGAAATTTTATTTGGTTAGAGATTTAAGCATCAGATATGAAATACATATACTCCCTGAAACGTGTGTTGAATCCCAGCAGGGTCAACTCAGCTCCTGATCCTGCAATGCAGAGAAAGTGAATTCTAATCATTTTCCTCACTGTGATTTGGATGAGCCCTTGCAAATAAAGGTCCTCTCTACTCCATGTGAAGAGATGCCTCAGCAGTAGGAGCCATGCAGACAGATAGATTATGAGACACATTTTCCTCTTCATCTTAACCTAGCCTTTGTTTTTAGAAATGAAGCAGCACATACAGATTAGCTGTGGCTCTTGTTTTGTACACAGACTCACAGAGCTGGAAAGAATCTGGAAGAATCTTGTAGTCCATCTTCTTGTGCCAAAACTGGACACGCTTATCTCACTGTGAAGTATCTGTCTAAATACACGAATAATAAGATACTGCCAAGTTAAAGCCCTCCTCTACTAATCCAGCACTGAGCTTCACTGTGCTCACCTGTAGAAAGTAAGTTCTGCCCAATATCTAATGCAAGTCTTCTCTGCTGCTGTTTAAACTTCTTTCTTCTTTCTTTTTCCTTCTATCCACCACAGAGAGGGAGAAGAGATTCCTCCCTTTTCCTTTCCATATTTGAAGGTAATTCTCATACCTTCTTCATCTTTTCTTCCTTCAGATTTGTCACTTTCTCCAGAGGAAGTTCCTGAGAGTATATTAGGAGCAGCAGGTGAGCATAAGCTTGCTCTGAACTTGCAGCAAAGGGTCCTGCTGCTCCAGAAGCAGTATAGGAATAAATGTCCCCATTTCTTCTCCATACTCTGGCTCTTCTTCCTGTCTCCACATGGACTTGCAATTTGCAGTTGTATGAAAGCTGCTTCTTCCCACCATATACTGCTGCTGTCAGGCATCACATACCCTCTCCCTCATACACGAATGGCAAAGGTGTCATTTTAATCACATACAACTATGTCCTGATTTGGGAATAATTAAGTCTTTTGCAGTCTCATGTCAAAGGTTCGATAACCTTAAGCTTGATGGGAAGTTAGGGGATTTGTTTTCTTTTCTTTCTTCATCTTCATTTTTTTGGGGGTTGGGGAGACAGGGAGCTCTCTTTTGTTATAAAAATATATTAGAAAAGCACAGGATTTTATTAACTGCAATAATCTCAATATATTCTTTGGTAGGGAGTAGATTCTACAGCACTTAAAAAAATAGTTTTTCACACCCACATGTAAGTAATTTCTTTTAAAATGAATGTTGAAAATCTATTTCTCCCCCTGCTTCCACTCCTACGCAGTGAGCAAAAAGACCATAACGCATTTGAAAGCAATTTTTAGTGGAATCGTTCAGAATACCAACACTGAGAACAGCCATGTGGTGTCCAGAAAGTTAAGATTAAAAAAAAAAAAAAGAAATAGGAATTGTTTTATTGAAACTACAGCTATGAAGTGGCTAGCAATTTTCTCCTCAGTATGAACCATTAAGGTGTTAACTGGTTTCCTCTCTGCCACCTTGCAGCTGTGGCATCAAGGCTCATGCTTGATGTCAGATTTGCTACCAGTTCTCGGGGCTGGGCTCTAGAGCAACTCAGATGGGAAATCCAAAGGGAAAATCTTGAATGCAGCTGCCCATGACCAAGTCTGGGCAGCCAGGACAGCCTGGGATACTTCAAAAAAGAGATGACTTCAAAGGAAAACTACCTAGCCACGTGAGATGAATCTCCATTCAGAGGAGCGGGTCACAGGAAAGGATCAGATTTAGACCTTCAAGGACCTTTGAGTCAAGCAACTGAACACCTTTTCCTTCCTTCACACTTGGACCAAAAAGCAGAATGAAAATGTTTTCGAAAGTTAAGTTTCCAGCTCTCACCTCCAGGGCTTTATTATGCTTTTTGGAAAGAAATTTGCCCAAGTGCCCAGGAAAGAGAATCCTTTGCCAGCAATGAGCACAGGATTAGGGAACCCATTTGGGTGAACTGTACTGTGATGGATGGGACAAAGAGAAGGTTACGCTCATAGCTGTAAAAACCTCCAGAAAGGCTCTATGCTGGGACTGGCAAATGTCTTTACAATATGCTTACTCACATATATTTCTCTTAATCTTTTTTATTTTCATAACTTTTAGAGTGAGAAAAACATTTCTTTCCCTTTTTTTTCTAGAAAATTAAATGTATGAGTTGACATGCATTGTAATCCATAGCTGACCCTTGTGTTTTGTTGTATTTAATTTAATAACCTTTAGTCACTACTAATTTAAACAATAAATGACATGACAAAGTGAATTTACAAAACTTTTATTCTGGTAGTATATCCATCAGATTTTTGTCAGATTTTTATGTGCTCTTTAGCACCTCAGAGGAGGCCAGTCCTTTCAGAGGAATCATGCAGTGCACAAGGAGACATTAAAAATAAATATATTACAGAAAGTTGAAGTTCTCAACCCTCAAAGATTAAACAACTTTCTGTCAAACAAAATAAAAATCTACAAGCTGGCATTAATGCGTATTTTCAGGAGATATACGGCATCCATATGTAATTTGCTGTTGTTGGTATCCTGAAAAACCTCACACAGGAAATTGTAGACAATAAATACAATTTCTCCCTGCATGGTACATTTCTACCCACAGACCTAACTTCTAAAAATGGTAGAATGACTTCCCAACCTCAGCTTTAACTTGAGAGTAGTAACAGGAGATATTGTTTCTCACTTGGTGCGAATGAAGCGATTACAAAATAAAGGAATGTCTTGAAATTTCTCAGTTTGTGATTTAAAAGAAAGGAGATTGAAACAACTGGAACGAAAATTATATCAAATGCACTAGGCCTTGTGATCGACACTGTAGAAAATCTACACCTGCTTTATTTTGTGCTTACTTTACCCTTGCTCTGTTTCATGAGATGTAGAGACCGTCTGTCCTGTTCATGCTCAGAGCAGCCAGCGATAGAGGATTTACTTCCTGACTGGGCTTGCTGGGCGTTATTGTATTGCCAAATACAAGTAGGATGCTATGAGATGTTTATGGGAACAGAGGAATGGCTGAATCTCACAAAGGAAGGCATATTCATGTATTCATTTGCAGTCTAAAAGTACCATTTCTTATGTATATGTGTCACTTCTTTTCAGATCCATCCGATATTTCCAGTTCTAGATAGTAACTTTAAAGATAAAGGAAATGAGTATGCATAAAATAAAAATAAAAAAGCTAGTAATGTCAAAGTAAATCTTTTAAAAAAAAGATTGCAATTAGAGGATTGTAATTTTTTTTCTCATGCTTTGTTTTAATATGAACTGAAAAAAAACTAAACTAACGTCCCTTTTATCTCTCCATTGCTAAGGAAAAAATAACTTTTTAATATTCTGTTGGATAAAATCTCCTTTAAATTTGAGAACATGAATGACAAATATTCTATTCTCCTATGTAATTAATTAATATATTTTAAATATATTTTCCTGATGTCTTTTCTTCTTTATTTTTCTAGAAATTGTCCAACTTCCTGTTTAATGATTTTACCTTTCAAAGAGAACTTTTCTTATGTTCCAGCTTATCAAAGAGAAATACAATAATTGTCACTAACTCTAGCTCTCAGTATCTTTATGAGTCTGCTGTCCACCAAAGTTTCATATAGCTTTATAAAATATAAAATCAATTATATTTAACAAGATTGCTTGTCCTTCATATAAAACCGTTTCTTCCATAATTTTCTTTATTGCCTATGAAAAACAAATTTTGTATATTAGACCTCATGGAAATGTACAAGATTAGGGGGATGTGGTTCAGTTTCCTGTGCAGCAAAAAAGCTAGAATTGCATAAATGAATTATAAAATATTAACAATCCATGTCAAAAGATAATTCTCCAGTTTTCATATTAATAAAGAATGTAAATCAGAATCTAAAGTGAATGTAATATAAATCCATATCTATTGGCTGTCCTCCTGAGGTCAAGTTTAAATGATAAACAGTAGATAGGCTGCATTTATTATTTATTATATATGTATAATAATATTTTCTATATTATCTTTCAAATTTAAAGTATTAACCATTGATTTTAGAAGGAGATGAATCAGTCCTTTACATTGTAAACTATTTATTGTGATTACAATTATTGATGAAAACTGCAAACAATCTATATGAACGATAATAGTGATACATTTTACATATATAAATTAAGATGAACATATAGCAAAGATTTTGGAGATGCAAGAGAGGAGGTGACTTATCAGTTCTTACAATAGAAAAAGCTTTTCTTTCATATTGTTTATTATTTCTGAAAAAATTCTTGGTAGCAAAAAAGCAGAAAAACATGATTTTTCAATTAAAATATGATTCATGATTTGCAATAACTTGCATTAAAAAAGCAAAATGAAAAAATCCTTTTTGATACTTCCAGCATGATACGAGTGTTCATTCCTAGCCAAAACAGGCAATAGATTTACCATAGATTGTAGAAGGCATGTCTCTTTAGAATTTCCCTTGTTTGTTCTCCAGATTAGATGTAGAGCAGTGGGGTTACACTTCCTCAACCCGGTCTTTGCTTTTCTAAAATTGTATCTGTCTTTAGACACATACTCTAAAATCGTATGTGTCTTTGCTTTTCTAAAATCGTATTAGCAAGGTGGGACAGGGAAAGTGTAATGGAGGTGCTTCCCAGTAATTTCTTTCCTAGCATGGGACTGGTTAGAACAATACTCTTTTCTTTTTCAAGCAACTCAGCAGTACCCCACATGGCAATACCTCACAGCTAGAGACATATCATGAACCTTCTCTTTGTCCTCCACATGGGATTCCTTTGAGGATATATGGGGCTTTTAGGCTAAGAAGTGTCATTGTATTCTTTGATATTTTGTTTGTTTAGTGGGAACACAGAAAACAGCTGTTTAGATTTTATACCTGTAGGAGAAACTTCCAGGCTGCTACATTAAGGAGTTAGGCCAAATTTCATCTTGTTTAGTTTGTCTATAGGCGGATATGGAGTTGATTATCATTCCCCAACTAATTATTTCCAGGATGAGTTTTGAAATGATTGCTTAAATCTAATTCAACTTTATATTGTCATTCTTTGTCATGATTACAATAAGAGATTAGCTTTTGTAAATGAGGCAGAAAGCAGAACTTGAGACACTGCTCTTGCTACTTAGGTTGCTGCCAGTCATCAACAATTCTGTGCAGTGGTGCTTTGACTTTTCCACTGGTTAACATGAAAATTGAATAATCTCTCTCAAATCTTAGCTACTTACTTCAGGATTCAAACCTGCAGAAAGATGAACAGCATATTAATGGCCCCAATGGGATCTAGAAGCTGATTTAAAAAAAATGCACAATTTAACAATATGTAGCTGTGATTGCTCTTTTGTGGGTGCTACATTTTCATGCTTTTAGTATGAAGCTTTTGCAGAATGTGCTCAGAACAACAACACCGTCTTTGGGATCTGTGTAAGCATCTTAAATCAGAATACATTGTTTTAAAATAATAACAATTATTGACATAGTATAGAATGATATTAAAAGTGAAAATTGATATTTTAATTCTGCTAATCTTCCTACTTCCCTGGAAATTTTGTAGGTTTTTTGTGGACTTTAGTGGGAGCTGAACTAGATTCCCTTTCATTAATAAAATAATAATAATGATAAGAAAACACAAGGCAGTGAACTGGGATAGAGAGTCATGCCATAATTGCATTTCCCTGCTTTGAACAACTTGCAACATACACCTCAGACTTCATAGGGAGGGCATATCTAAACAGAATTGTTTTTAAACTTCCTTTCTGGCATAATGGGCATAGACTTCATTTTTTGTTAGACATTGCAATCATAGGGACAAATAAATGTTGGAAAGTCAGTGGTCCTTCTATGAGACACTCATCCTCTCTTCAGGCTGCCTGTCTATCTCCTCCTAATTCAACCTGCAAGAACTAAGCCAATAAGTCCTCTTCTAATAATGAGAAGTGGGCTGGAATGGTGCTAGCCTAGGGATCACAAATGGTTATTACAAGTTGAAGAAATGAGATCTGGCTTCTTGGTAGCAATTGGAAAGATACAGTTGTTTTTAGTCAGAAGGCCCAAACTGGACTGCAATAAATGGACTATTTTCTTCTTTTCTTAGGTGTTGAAAATCTCACTTTCTAGGACATGATGGTTTGAGGAGATGTGAAGAGGAAGATACTCTCTTCCAAAAGGCACTTTAAAAAAATGAAGTATAGGGATACTTGTATGAGTCAAACAACCATAAAGAATTTGATGGTAGAGTTTGTGCAGAAAATTAGAAACACTGGGATAGCAATTTTTAAAATCAGATTAAGGATGGTAACATTTTGTTAGACAATTCTTTTTCAGATGCCTAATTGGCTAGGCTAGACAAGTGAACCTATACATCTAATGTAATGAGAGAAGGTAATTCAGACTAGGAATCTTTCTTGCAACTCTGAATTTTTCTCAAGTAGAGTCTTTCTGTCCCCATTTCTATTCTTTATTTAGAGAACTTATACATGCTAGATGGTCAAGAATCTAAAGCTTGATAAAGTGAGTATCCTAACCAGAAGAAATAACCTGGAGCCTTCTTTCTGATGGCTTGATGTTAGTTAAATACAATACTGTTTAACAAATTATGAAGATAGATCATGACATGATGATAGCATTAAAATTGAAATTGTAGCATGTGTTTACAAAAGATTGACTATGACTTAGTATCAGAACTTCATAGGATAACAGGCTGCTGAAAAAAAGTGAGGTTCTAAAATATTTGGAATTCGCTATAGCACTCAATAAAGTACTTTGTGATGACTTAGGCACTAACCTTGAAATAAGTTAAACAAACACAGCCCCAAAGCTGATCCTTAAGGAACTCTCTTAGTAATCACCTTCCTTTTAAAAACTTTCTTCATCTGCCTTTCCTTAGCAAGTTATTTTCCAAGCTTACAACTTCAATAGTCTCCTGCTGGGTATAACATCAGAAATCTGGCAGAACACTCCTTAGATTTCTAATTCAGTTTTATATGGATTGGATCCTGTCACTTAAAACCATGTAAATCAGAAGTAACTGTAACGAAATCAGCATTTTGACAATGGCGTAAAACATATGTGAAAGGAGAATCAGACCCTCTCCTGCTCCCTCCCTCCCAAATATCATCTAAATAAGCATTGAGACTTTTGACACAAATTCAGATTTCAAATGTTGTGTGGGTTGACAGTGCCAAGATCCTATGGAACACATCTGCCCTTCATTGTGCCTGCTCAACATTCATCCAAAGGCAGGATTCAGTTTGCGTACTGTACTGGGACAAACCTATAATACTTACTAGTATATATGGGCACTGGAAATACATAATGAAACTGTCAGCAAGGTCTAAATTATAAGGTAGAAAATGTATCATCTGCTCTAACACTGAACGAAGACTCAGAATAATTGTTTGCTTTATGTACTTGTCTAAATGCCGACCACATGTTGGACAATGGGCTTGTAGCATTTACCCTAGTGTTTGATTTTTGAACTGGCATGCATTCACACTCCAAGTAAGTAAGAGAAAAAGCAGAAAATGCCCATTAAAGAAAACAATTTCAATAACGAGTTGAGCCCCTCAGGGACTGAACTAATAAAAAAAAGCAATCAGAAACTTGAAGGGTGGGATTTTTTGCTTTCATTTGTATTTAAGACATAGAGAGGGCCAAGACACAAAGCCAAAGAATGGGACATTTGGTTAAAAACCTGGAGAGGTTTTGTCAGAGAGGGTTTGTGTGTGTGTGTGTGAATTTAACAAGTACTGTAGAGAATTAATTCTTACCAAAACTGCCAACTATAGAAAAATATCCCTTTGTTCCAGAAACCCCTCTGGGATGTCATTCTTTACATATGTTAATTTCTGTTAAGTTATATGATGTTCTAGTAATGAATGGAACAAAAGTGGTTAGATGGCATTAAGAGCCAGCCAGGAACCTGTTATTATTTAAAGCTATGCATGAGAAGCTGGTCAGCATTTCCATCAAAACAGTTTTCATGGCTTTATGCTCAACTGGAAATATTTGCCCCAACTGACTATAGTAAGCACACAATGTAATTCTATTGATTATGAATTACAGAAGAGTTATGATAAAAGGAAAAAAAAAAGAAGGTATGATTAATTTAGGCTGAGTTGCTGTTGTTTACTTGAACAGTATCACAAAAGGTAAATTCTTAATTGAAGTGCAAAGTATATTGTCTAAATATCAGTCTCCAAAAGAAAGGATGATCTTGTAGATGCATTAAATTGAAGTTAATCTTTGTAACAGTGAAATTGCCACAGACTTTATGAGGGGCTTGAGGCAAATCAATTGACTTTACTGTGTCTCAGTTTCTTATCTGAAAGCCTGCTTGCTAATAAAAGTAATCCATTAAGATTTTAACATTCTGTACAGTAGTGAATTGAATTTTTTTATCCATATTTCTATAGTTTTTATTTATATTTCATTTTATGGTATATTAAAGTAAAAAACACACAAGTATATGAGTATGAAACAGATTGAACATAGGTTTGTCTTCGCAAAGACTCAGATCTGTTTATTTCTGGACTCATAGACATTATCACCATGTTCAAATGCTTGTTTACTAGTGCAAAGATACTAAATACCCATTTTCTTTGAACTGATAAATTGAGAGATGGAGAGAAATCATCCCATTTTTTTCCAGTTACTTCTCACTGATGAGTGTGTCTTGTGTTCTTCAACAGACACTTTTTCTGTGAGCTCATCAAGAAAAAAACAAAAACAGAAAACCTCTACTCAGGGAAGTTTTCAGGGATTCATCCTAAAGTGCTAGTGAATTCACTTAGTTGTTCTTAAAGAAGGATCTGCTGTTTTACTGTGCAGAGTAAAAAATAATAGCTTAGGAATGAAACATGAAATATCTTTTAACATGCACTGCGATAAGAGGAGCCACAAAATGGTACACTTAATTGCTACGAATTTCAGTGATAGTAATATCCTTCCCTACCCAATCATATGGACCTAATTTCTGAGGGACATTAATGCTGTTCTTACCTACTTCTTGTGCACTAGCTGTACTGCAGGCACAGAGAAGAGTTGTGCAAGTAAATCAGTGTTGCAGAAAGGCACACAAACGTAGTCACACCCAAAGAAATGAGGTCCACACTGAGAGAGCATTTGCATCATGAAAATATTTTTTTCCTAATCATATTGGTTTCTGTCCGTTGTGGAAACAACTATAAATCATCAGATTTTGACAAATGGGGATCATTTTTAAAATAAAAGGTTTTTTCTGTTGTATGATAATATGTTGTAAAAATCCTAATTGATTCCATAGATACAATGTGTTTGACAGCTGCATCATGGTTCATAAATGCATGGTGAAAGATCACTGACTTGAGCTTTTCTAATTACACAATTGGCAAGTATTCATCACTCCTTAAAGTAAGTAAAATATATTATGCTTTGGAATAAAGTTCATGCTGAATAGCAAAAAAAATCTGGGAAAATTTCAGAGCATAAGCCTAACTAAGATGCCTCTCTGGAGGAGGATTGTTTTATATTTTTTTTACCATTTTTATTATAGGGAGATATTAGGACAAGTAGCATTTAGTAACTCAAAGAGATTCTGCAAATAACTCTCTAATTTCTTTTCCTATAAGAGACAGATCTCTGTATTCTGTATGCTATTGGTTAAAGCATGACCACTAGATTTGATTCATTCAACATCTCCAAAACAAGACAACGACAAATTCATACCTTTTGCATATATAAATGTATATGCATATTCTTTCATGCCTATTGATGAACTATTAATAAGAATCCCAGGCCCTAAGGACACAAGAAGAGAGCTGGAGAGATGAAGGCTTGCTCTGGGTAGAGGAAGAGTGGATCAGAGAGCATTTAGGGAAACTCAACACCCACAAATCCATGGGCCCTGATGGGATGCACCCCAGAGTGTTGCGGGAACTGGCGAATGTCATAGCCAAGCTGCTCGCCATCATCTTTGGGAGGTCCTGGAGAACGAGGATGATGCTGGAGGACTGGAAGAAAGCCAAGATCACTCTGGCCTTCAAAAAGGGCAAGAAGGAAGATCCAGGCAACTACAGGCCGGTGAGCCTCACCTCCATCCCCGGAAAAGTGATGGATCAGCTCATCCTGGCTGCTGTCTCCAGACACATGGAGGAGAAGAAGGTGCTCAGGAGCAGCCAGCATGGATTCACCAGGGGGAAATCCTGCTTGACAAACCTGATCACCTTCTATGAAGGAGTGACTAGCAGGATAGATGAGGTCAGAGCAGTGGATGTGGTCTATCTGGACTTCAGTAAGGCTTTTGACACTGTCCCTCACAGCATCCTCCTGGGCAAGCTCAGAAGGTATGGGATGGGGTGGTGGATTAGGAACTGGCTTGATGTCAGGGAGTCTAGCTGGAGGCCTGTGCTTAGTGGTGTTCCCCAGGGGTCAGTCCTCGGTCCCGTCCTGTTCAACTTATTCATTAACGACCTGGATGAAGGCACGGAGTGCTCCCTCAGCACGTTTGTTGATGATACCAAACTGGGAGGCGTAGCTGATAGCCCTGACGGCTGTGCTGCCATCCAGAGGGACCTGGACAGACTGGATGACTGGGCGGTGAGAAATCTCATGAAGTTCAACAAGGGCAAGTGCAGGGTCCTGCACTTGGGGAGGAATAACCCTAGATACCCCAGTACAGATTAGGGATTGACCTGCTGGAGAGCAGCCTCGCAGAGAGAGACCTGGGTGTCATGGTGGACAACAAGTTGACCATGAGACAGCAGTGTGCCCTGGTGGCCAAGAAGGCCAATGGGAT
>JAUBOD010000356.1:113329-134181 GCA_032353885.1 Nothura maculosa | reverse complement strand
CAGCCCTGAGCCATGTGCTCTAGGTGACCCTGCGTGTGCAGGGGGTTTGGACTAGATGACCTCTAAGGTCCCTTCCATCCTTACACATTCTATGATTCTATGAAATACAAACAATAAGGATATTTTAAAAATTATTTCTATTTATCTAATTTCCAGAGAAATCCTGGTTTCCTAAGCTAGGTTTCACACACATGATATATATACCCGAGCTAATCTTGAGGACTCCCTTTCTAGTTAGTGGAGGGATATACCGCTTTAAAGGTGTGATTTATCTCATCTGAGATCAGTATCTATCTACTGTCTATATTTCTTCTCATAATGCCAAATTTCTTGTAATACTACAGGATCACATGAAATGTGGGTGGAATGAATACTTGCTTTGATTATGAAGTAGGCATGCAGACTTGCTGAGATTGTACCACTGATGACACATCCCCTCTGGATGTCATCCAGCTGACAGCAAGAGCACTCCGGGTGTGCTTTATACATGCTTTACAGGTCCACTCAGGTCTCAATACTCACAAACTGAAAACCTTTGCTATGCTTAGCATGAATGCAGTCTGGCGAAAAGCTAATTGAGCTGTGTGTGCTAACACTGCAATAGTATCTCCATTGGCTCTGCTTTCTCAAATAAAACTGTTTTTTGTAATGTGTGTAAAGACAGACAAACACACACTATATGTACATATACATTTTGCAGTGAACTTTTCCATTGGAACTACATAACAAGTGTTATAGCTAGTTGTCCACATTTTCCAGACATAATATCTTTCTAAAAAATCAATGTTTTCCAAAATTATGTAAGAGCTCATATGTTTCTTTTTAATCAAAGTAATACTCTGCAGACTTTCATGGGGGTCCACTCAACAGGAAGCAATGAACCAGCTTCAGTTATGTCATACTATCTCAGTACCTCATATTCTTAAATCTTGCTGTAAGAGGCATGCAGCCTCCACAACTGGCAAGTTCAGGGCACTGCCTTGGCTCAGTAGAAAGCAGATAGGACCCTGCTCTGTCAAATCCGCCAGTGCATTTTCCTTCCTTCATGGCTAGGAAAGTGTATCATACTTCAGTTGTTCTCCAAGAGATTTGAGCAGCCATAAAAAATAGAAATGTCCATCTTAAGGATTCAGGAAACATCATATCCTGGAGAATTTAGTAAAGACTAGGAAAAAAGATTACTTATAACCCAGATTTATATCTACTATTTAAATGTTCTTGATTCATATCAGAAACATCAATGCGGTTGGCACAGGAATTATTTCCTTAATAATCATCATTTCTCTCTCTCTCTTTTTTTTCTTTTTGGTCTTTTAAACCTCCTAGCCTTCAAATGAATTAATTTTTAAGAACTCATTACTAATGAAATATTATTTAAGCTTCCTTATTATATTTACAGCCAATTATATTATATAACCAAATATAACCTTATTATATTATAACCAAATTCAAACTTTCTCAAGGCCAGAAGGCCTGAATAACACAGAACTGTAGAACCACATGAGCTTTTCTTGCAAGGAGCTCCCTTAACTGTGTTTGTCTGCAGCTCATGTCCTAGAGATGCTTTTAGTCTTAATTTGACAATACAGACATGGAGAATCTGCCCTCTTTCTTGGTAGTAGTTTGTCCAAGGGATGAATTATCATTGCTGTAAAAATGTGTGCTATCCTTATTGTGGCAGAACTGCTGAGGTTAATTCCAGCTTCCTTTTGATTTTCTTTTTGAAAATACCTGGAGCTTTGTTAAACAAATTCCTTTGGGGCCATGGTTTCCATTGGTTGTTTGCAGCCTGTAGCTTCATTTTCTCGCTAGTGGAAAGCACAGACAAAATTGACTAAGTTGGGTCTGACTTATCACCCCTAAAAAAAGGTCTTTTTCCTCTGACAACAGCAATGGCTGAAAGCTGCAGTATAAAAACTTGGCCTGTGTTAAGTTTCCTTAAGATCAAAGGAGGATAGTTTGAAGACATTTGTACAACTTTAAAGTCAAGTATTTGCAATCAGAATATTATGATTTTTTAATCAAGTGAAGGATAGAAACAGACTTTGGTTCTTATTCTACTAGGATATAGCTCTAAGTCCTGCAGTGTCCTCAGGATTAATGTTTGTAAAATTAAGGAACATAATCTTGCAAGTCACTTGGTGGAGCACAGGCAGTGTGTAGTATTATTGCTTTTGTTTTCACTATTTTCCTCCAAATTTGGTCATTTCCTAGTACTGTACTATTCTAATGATTTTAAGAAATAGCCTAAATTAAAAATGATATGGGAAACATACAGAAAAAGGGGAGGCATTCTGAACAAAATGCAAAACATTAATTTTTTTATTTTTTTATACTTATATTTGAAACAAAATGGCAGGAAACTTGAAGTGAGTAATTTTTCATTCATAAGCTGATTTTTTTAAATATTTCCTTTCATAATGAAGCTTTTTTCCCTAATGAAGTGCTAGCTGCTGAAAAAAAAAAGTATATAACCTGAGATGAATTAGTAATCTTAGCAAATCAGCACTGCAGTGACCACAGTGTTGTAGGTGGTACAGGATGTACAGTATTCGGATGAATACAAAAATGTGGCAAGTTTATTAGCACTCTAAAACTTGTAAGGGAGTGATTTAAATTTAAGTCAACACTTTCAGATGAGAAAAGTCTAGGCATCCTGTCCCCCAACTCCAGTCAAAGGCAAAAAGAGAACATTAATAACAACAACAAAATTTTATTTTTAAAATAGTGAAAGTGATGCAACTCAGAGTTAAATTGGTATATGCTTCATAGAGATGAAGGACTTCCCTTATTTTTCTCTTTCTCTTGTTCCTTCTGTGTATTCTTTCTAGAAGATGTAATGCAGAGGTTTTTTAGTTAAAAATGGAATATTCTGATTTTCTTACAAGGCACAAAGAACTTTGTGATGGAATCATAGACAACTTAGAGAAGCCCTTATAAAGGAGTGGTAAATCATATGAAAAACTACCCCATTTTTTTTAGTAAACTTGAACATGGAAAAAAAATCAAGGAATCCAGTAAATTCTCATCCTGTCTGTGACATTGATTTGATTCTTCCAGACTGAAGCTGGATAGAAAAAGGCACAGAAGCAAATTGCTATGTAATTGTAAGACACCCTCGAGATGTATGTGGTGGAAATTGCTCTTTCTCAGTATTCTCCAATTTCTTATTTTTAATACAAGAAAGCAATGTAAATTGGCAAATTGGCAGTTTTACTCACGTGGTGCTCCACAGCAATGGTTAAGGAATTGAATTCTGGAACTGCACCTTGCTTTGATACAAAAATATCACCTTTGCATCACTCTAGTTACTTCATCAGCTTTCTTACTGAAAGCAAATAAATCATTATATAAACATATCTGAATTAGGATTAATGTAAACCTTTTTTTGTCCAAAACAAAACACAGCACAAAGCCTATGCATTATTTATATCTTGAGCTTCAATCTTGCTCTGATTTTAAAAGGTGTATTGCACTTGTAATCATTTGTCATAAGGTCATTGTAAAGATTAATTAATTAATTAATTAATTAATTTAGCAATCAATAATAACTATCAGTACATTTTTTGGCAATTGTATATCTACAAAGTTTTCTTTGATAACAGAAAGTTTGAAAGGTCAGTATCAGCCTAGACTTAGTTTAGAATTCTATTTTTCTGAGTAAAAAAAAATAAAAGAAAATTGAATCAAGACTCTGAATACAAATGTTTTCTTCCTTTAAGGGAAAACTAAGTTCATTCATTTTACATTTTAAATATTCCCATGCAGTGATGTGAATTCAGAGCAAAATCATTATTCTGGCAAACAAACTGAGGGAGGAATTGGGAAGGAGGGAAATACCAGACTGTATTATTTTCCTTTTCCAAATGGAAAACGATATGCAACAAAATGGACTTCAAAAGCATGATGGCTGATACTGCAATAGGACTTGGAAAATAAGTTAAAATAGAAAAATTATTTCAGCTTTATTAACACAAAAACATAAAATAAATTATCTAGAATTGTTTTAATTAAGATCTTTAATGCTGTAATTCTTTTATATCTGCTGTTTCTTTTCTTTCTCTCTCTTTTTATCAAATAGGACCCTGAAAAATAATGGAATGAGTACTCTCACTTGCCTAAAGAAGTTTACTTGCTGACTATATTTCTCCAGTTGGTTTTTCATAGCTTCTAAAACATCGATGCAGTGACCTTCACAAATGGGCAGAATTTTGCAGGGTTTGATATCCTAAGGGAATTAGTATCATTTTTCTATATACTTCAGTCTTTGCATACTATGTCAAAACTGAAAACATTTAGAAGAAAAATCTTTATCATACTTCTTTTTTTTTCACGTAGAGTCCATGACTTTGCAGATAGCTGTATAGAGACCAGAAATTCAGTACAGAACCCCAAATAAAAAGCAGTTACCTAGCACAAACTTATTGGCAACTTCTTAAAATGGAGAACATGAAGAGTTAATTGAACTTGAAATTCTGAATATTTCAACAACTCCTACCAGAGACATTTATTTTTTATTTTAGAATGTTAATCATACCTGCCTCACATTTGGCGCTCTGCCTGTCTATACAGGCTTTGGGGGGGTTCCTCAGAGCTGCCAGCAGAAGTGCAGCACTTAAGCATACCAGTGCAAGCTCCAGACATAACAACCTTGCAATAATGCTGAAATGAGAAGTGGAGGCAGAGACCTGGCTCCTGTCCAGGCAATTCTTGAGGAAGATGGTGATTTCTGACTCTGCAGCTCCTCTTCTGTGTCTGGATTAGGCTTGCAGCAAGAAATACAACAGCAACAGAGTTCTGTCATTTCCCCCTGAGAAAGAAGGAGATATAAATACATAATTCTGTGCTGCCCCAAAAAGATAATCTCTGAAAATTTCAGTTTTCATGCCCATGTGAGAGACTAAGCACAGGCAAGACTGGACCCCTTCTCAACTACGCTGCTGATTGCCTGGGGAGGCCATGCCATTTTACATTCAGTTATGACTGCTAATAAGCAAGTCTCCTAAACCATCACCACCCACTTATACTTTACTTTTAGCCTTTAAATGATCTTGTCCTAGCTTGCACTATTTAGGTGTAGACGAGTGAGAGAGTTTTGCAGTCCTCACCTTTAATTATCACTGTTAATGACTGAAATATCCTAAACCACTATCATTTGCTCACTTGGAGTGAATGTTCTGCACTTTTAGTCTAGCTTTACATTTTTTAGTCATCATGCCCTATCTTCTTTTTACGTATTAGTATCTTTTTCTTCCTCCTCATCACCTTGTTTTACTTTTCCTTAGGGGTCCAATTCTGTAACTTCATTGCAACCATTTGAGCAACTCTGACTTCCTTTGACAACATTGGAAACTCAGTTCTTTAATATCAGTGCTTTTTTTGGTTCTTACTCTCCCACTGAGCTTCTTTCTCCTGGCCTGGATATTACTTTATACAACTCTGTATAATAGCACAGTAGTTTCAAATTTCCTTTGATTTTCCTAGTATTAATGGAGGATCCTCCTTTCCTCAGCTGTTATAGCATCGGTATTGAGACTAGGGCATTCATAAAATCTTGCTTCCTCGTCTATGTTTGGATCATTGGTAGGTTTGAAAACTTTGTCTAAAATATCTTTTCACTTTTCTTTACCTAAACCTAGGAGATAGCACAAATGGAACAGTACTCCTTTAACATAAAATAAAATAAAAATGAAATAAAATAGTAATAGGATAGATTTAATCAACTTAAGAAAATGTCTAATGTTTGTCTATGAATATCTAAGATTTGTCAACAGCAATTATTTTGTTTACAAAACTTATTTTCCCTAAGAATTGTGGCATAAGTAAACGGTAAATAATAATATATGAAATGTCTGAAAGCAGAATGTGGAAAAAGTATCTCCTTTCACAAATCTTTTCCTTTATCATATTGACTCTCTGATATAACTGGAATTATGCAAGAGAGCGTATGAAAGATCCAAACATAAATACATGCAGTTCAAAGCAGTTAATATCTCTATATTTTGCTATGTAGTTGCATACAGCTGATGCTTTCTTTTTGGAAAAGACTGTGGTTAACAGATTAATAGTAACTGTTATCCAGGATAGATAACGCTTGGAGATTAAAGTTTCTACTGATTCATTAGATGTTATATTTCAAATTTTACCAGACATTCTTATGAATACTTATGTCATGATATTAATACATATTGGTCTTGGTGAGTAATTCTATGAAAACTTAGAAATAGTACAGGTGCTTTCTTAATTCAAACAAAGAATAATGTCCCTTTCATTAAAATGTTGAATCGGAGTTCTCTGGTAGGATAGCCTGTTAAGGAAAGTTTTAAATTGAATTTTCTGGAGGAAAAAAAAAAAGAGCATTAGTCATACAATCTGACCAGGGCATGCTACCTGTAGAAGATTGAATTTTTAACCAAAAAATATTAAATTTCCAAAATGCAGACTTCACCTAAAAATGTTCTAGTAAAATTAAATGATTTGTTTAATCCAAAATATCCTTTTGACTTCTGCCTGTGAACCAGACGTCCCATTATTTGTGTTACGGTTTAATCTGTACTTTCACCTCTGCACATCTCAATCTTGATTATATCTTTGATGATCTTCACATTTTAACCTGAAGCTTTCACAGTCTGTTAGAAATTTAGATTATGAAAGGACTTAGTTACGGATGGGGCGTCTGTGGCTGAGGTTATGGGATGTACTCTGTGTGAGGTTTGGGCTACGTTGAAGCCATTTCTCATAACGTTGTAAAAATGGCTTCTGGAGCTGCCATGGATGAATTTATTCTCCCTATCTTACTTCCGCCTTTGTTCCACAAGCACATTAGCCTCCCAGCAGGCCCTTGAGCTGCTGTGTGTGTGCGATCACTTGTCAGCTGTGCTGGGATATGAATGGCCCCTTTTTCTTCTAAAGGTACCTCTAGCTTTGCTCAAAGCTATGCTGCCGGGCTTGCAATATTCAAGCATTGACTATGATGGTAAGCAATTGTGCTCTAGAACATGGAACTTATAGCTTTACCTTCCTATGTTTGTGAACCTGGCTCACTGATTTCAGGTCTTATGTTAATAGGTCAGTAGTAAGGAGTAGCCAGAGGAAGCCAATTAAACCCGCCCAGATAACAAATTAATATTCTTTGTTAATCATGCCTTTCCCAGCTCTTTCTATTTTATTCTTCTTTACTTTGCCATCATGGGTCATGCCAAGATGGTGAATGCAAATACCAAAGTAGTCTAATTATAGAAAGAATAGAAAAACCCTCAACTACCTCAAACTAGTGGAATTTAATTTATACTAACATATGCAGTATCTCTGAGTTTGAAGACTCCTTTGAAAGCCTACTTCCTCATTTCTGATGCAGGTATAATTTTCCTAGAGTTTTTAAAGAATAAATATTTACCTTTTGTGTATTTCATTGAAGAAGTAAACCTTCACATATCTTACTGAAGAAGTAAACCATGGATATTATTAGTGTTATTATTGTATGTCATTAAGTACAAAAGATAGTATCTTTTCAAATAAGATATGAGCGAGTCATATGAGAACTGTCACGGGAGACTGCTTATTTTCTTGCGTTAAATAATCATAGTAGGATTAGATGAGGATAATTAAGACTAGCACAAAGGATAAATATGCACTGGGCTACCAAGCCATTGCTTGATTTTGTAGCCTGTATCTCAAATATCAGCTCTGATGTAGACAGAGTTTCTAGTATATTGAAGCTGATAGAAAGGCTAAAAATGTAGCTTTTTGCTAATGGCTATCTGCAATTTTTTTTGGATGGGAAGTGCGTTTTACTTATTGAAAAATTATCATATCTACTACTTCTCATTTCAATCTTACTGCCCAAAATGTATATATTTTTTTCCTTGCCTCATAGTCTATTCTTTAGACTTTTACTTCCCAGGCCATTTTGCCCTAAATAACTGAAATTGTTTCCTTTGTTCCCTGCAAAAAAAGGATGTAGAACTCTGTAATGGAAGTTGCATAAGAGAAGCACATTTAGCATGTGCAGGACTTCTTCTTTGTAAAATATTCTCTGGGGAACTTTCACTGTATTCATGTGAAAATGTTGCATGCTGGTACTATTTAGTCACATGTACAATATTTTCCTGAAATCTGGATAAATGGAGAGACCTTTTTTTTTTCCTCACGTAACCCTTATTTTTCTTACATATTTAGCCTCCTTTGGAGGTGCCACATTAACATCTTCTTTTCAGGTAGGTTAATAGCGAATAGGTAATAGGCTTTTACAAAACAAAACAAACAAACACAAGAGAATAAAAAACAAACAAAACTTCAAACAAACAATGTATTCTGTTATTCCACCTATATTGTAACTTAGGACTAGGTCATATCATCAATTTAAAATTTAAATAAAAGCATATATGAGACAATGATATGCTCTATAGACTCTTGAGAAAGTTCAATCCTGCATAGATATATCTTGTCCTCTTTAGCAGGCAGGTTTAAACGGAATGTAGTGTAATTTACTTGTAGAGGGGAAGGAAAAAAAAAGGATCAGGAAATTTATAGGGACTTTTATAGGGACTACAGTTGTAATTTCTTTTCATATGGACCTGGCATAGAATAGAAGAGTTCTTGCTACATATTCACACTTTTATTTCATGTCTCTCTTATCCATTGGGGTAAAATACTTGACTGTAAAATTGTGTTCAACTTCTCTGCCTTTAAGAGGGAGAAGTTCCTGAGATCACAAATAAACAAAGAATCTTTTCATTTTGTTAAATCTCACAATAGTAACCTGAAGGTGTTACTATATGGGGTATCACATTTGCAATATCTGCATAATAGCTGACCGCTGTCCACCTAAATCTTAAGCAGGATGATTTCTGACAAACTTTGCAATACACTTAGAAATTTCATAGGCTGTTTTAGGATTAGTTCAAGCTGCTGAAAAAAATATGAGATTAAATGAGAAAAGTTGTTGGAAGAAATGTGACAGGAAAGAAGTTCAGTCAGAAAGCATTACTAAGTACAGAACATTAGATGCAGGTTGACACTAGAAGTTTCCTGCTGTCATTTTCTCTACAGAGCCTGAAATGGTAGACTCCAGGATGGAGTGGACTCAGTGTCATGCATGCTGGCATTTTATAATGGCTTCTTAACTATCCATCTCCTTCTCTTCTCTCCCCTTTTTTTACAGGATTTTTTCCATCCTTTATGATGGCATATGCCAGGATATTCTACTGAAGACAGACATTTCTCATTAGAAATCTGAATCCCATCACTCAAAGCCAAAACTGTTCTTACTACAGGTGTGCTTTCTACATTGTATGTCTATTAACAACTTTCTCATAATTCCAGCTGCTGTGCTGGAAATGATGCACTGTGAATAGGACATTGCATGTGGTGGCTCTTTGAGATTTGCTTTACCTTTCAGCTGGACTCTGATTGCAAAAAGCACAAGAAGATTTGCAGGTAGATGAAACTGTAAGCCAATGGACTGTTTTAGTGGGCTGCAGAGTAGTTTTTGCTCTTTGTTTTTATCATCTTTGTAGCATTCTTTTAGTATCTTCAACTTTGCCATCAATATTACTACTTTTTTGAAAAATCATTCTGAGTCCCTTTCTCTTCCAAAAGATAATTTCCTTCCGACATTGCTGGAAATGAATGACATATGAACATCAGATGTTAAAAAGTAACAAGAAATGATGCACACCTGGATGCTAAGGTAATAAATCCAGATCATCTAGCCAGATGAGAAGCAGATGTTAAAGTTCTTGTGGGAGTTTTTTTGTCAACTAAGGAACTAGTCTACTAACTGACTGTAATATGTCCATATTATTCTTGGCTGGTTCACTTGATATGTGATGTTGATCTGAATTGATGTTTCCAAACAGACCATTCTCTTTGTCAATAATTCCAATGCCAGTGAGCTGTCTCGCTATGCCAGACTGCATATGCTAACATTTAATGCCAGATTGAACTTGCTCTGCTGTTCAGGAGGATGAATCACCATAAGGGTAAATGGCTCCCCAGGTACATTGTGCCATATGTTTCCTGGCGTAATGTGTAAAAAACCCACAGTATTTGCCCCAGATCTTGCAGTATGACTTCTGCCATCTTCCTCACTCTTATTTTTTGAGAACTCCTTAGATAATAAATATGTTCTTTCCAGGCAAATGCAGGATACCTTTCTGATCACAATCAGCAATGGGAAAACTGTGAGAGCATATGTCAAGGATGTTTTTATTCAAATTGTCTAATTCACCTGTCCAGAAGAATGTGAGATGGGCATTTACCAAAGACAAAAGTAAATGTTTAGTAACCATGGGATTATTATCAATCAGAAATATTCTCTAATATTCCTGTTCCACGTGGATTATCTTCTGTTTTCTCTTTTTTTCACAGTACTAGAACACATGGACTTCTAAAATTTGCTTATTTCCCTATTGCAGCTTTTCTCTTTGAAGAGGG
Source organism: Nothura maculosa (assembly GCA_032353885.1). Taxonomy (NCBI): domain Eukaryota; kingdom Metazoa; phylum Chordata; class Aves; order Tinamiformes; family Tinamidae; genus Nothura; species Nothura maculosa. Next base: position 123,744 of record JAUBOD010000356.1, on the reverse strand, counting down.
AAAAGATTTGATTTTTTTTTGTCTCAGGTGTTCATTCATGTTGACATATGGGGATATTGATGTCACTGTTAGCCCTACCATCATTTCTAAAATTTCCTCTTCATAACATACTGCTGGTTCCTGTAACAAATAGCATGTGATAAACAATTATTTATATCTGATAAATCACTACAATTCTTTAACTTTGCAATGATAAAACAGACTAGTATAAAATAACTATTTATCCCTTTTTTTGGTCATAAATTGGGCAAGAATTGGAACAGTTGGAGAGCAGCCCATCTCTAGCCACCATCTGCTTGCTGTAAAATAGCTGTATGTTATTTTTTTTTTCTTTTTTTATTAGTGTTATTAGCACACAATAAAAAATACACTTAAATAGCATTAAGGTTGTAACAGAAACCAAGAAAATGGAGACACTTCTTCTGAAACATATCTGACTTGAAATCATTTGGATGCTCCCTTCTATATCATTACCAGCATTCTACCGTGCTTACCATTTGCTGAACTTCAAGACAGTCCCCAGCAGTGACAAGTGCCATTATTTTTTTCATTATGCAATGTTTTCAAGCCTTTCCTTTTCCTTTAGTGTTTAATGCATCACTGGAATGACTGTATCTTTTAAGCTTTCAGCTACTCAGTCTACACCAAATAACGGTTTGATACTGTATATCTGAGATTATAAATGTTCCATTGACTTCCAAACAGGTTGTACCAAGCTGTAGATAGATATCTGCTTAGACAAATATCTACTTTGCTCAGTTCCCCTGTTTTGTCTGGATAGTCCTCAGTGGATAAACTGTTGAATCTGTTCTTTCGTTAATTGTCCTTCTCTACTATTTTTTTTCCTTCCTGATTTCAGGGACTATGGATCTGCCTCTTACCTTGTTTGCAAGAAACCTTGAGAAATAGGATGCTCAGCTTGACTTCTTCTGATGCCTTCATGAAATGGTAGAGAATGACATGGCATGAAGTGTAATCCTTATACTGTATGGCATACATTGTAAAACTTGCTGTTAATATATTATGTGTTTGGCTTCAACTACAGAGATACATAAATAAATAAAAACTGTCCAATGATTCAGTTCAGGTTGCATTGATTGGTACAATAGATTCCCATGATTCATGTCTTCCCAGCTTATTCATTATTTAGATGCTAGTATAAACACATTGAAGGTCTTTCAGACTTCTGCAGCTCCCTACAAGACAGCCTAACAAGCATTGCTGACAGAGTGCTTGATTGACAGTCCTTATCCCAGAGATAGTAGAGTTATATTCAAGCACTTTTAAGCAGAAGAGACAGAAGCAGTAAGTTTGAAATGATTTCTGCATTTCACCTTGCAATATTTTTATTGTTCATTCATTTAAAAAAAAAGAAAAAAAAAAGGATTTTTCTCAGAGTATCAGATGCCTTTAGAGAGATGGCTAGATGTAAATAAATAGAAAAATATCAACTATACTGGTGAAATATATTCATCTTTCACTGCAGACAAATCCAAGAGGCAAGGATTTGAGATCCCAAATGTTCTGAGTTTTTTTTAAATTTAACTCAAATTTTAAAGTCTTTCTTATTAAGGAGTACTATGCCTGTGCTTGGCTTATGTGTGAGCATAATTCTTTTTATAGAACAAATCTCAGAACATGGCACTTACACCCAAAAAGTCTTGCCCAAGAAGTCATACTTGTTTACTCAATGCCTAGCTGGAATCCTCAGCAATATTTACTTTAGCTAAATGTAGTGCTCTGAAGCTGTAAATGCAATCTCAGTTAATATTATGTTCTCTGCTAAAATCATAGTGTTGATAGAAAAACATTTTGCTGTACAAGCCATTAACAGATCCTGCCTATGGGGTGGGATACAACTAATAGGGGTAAGCAAATTATCTGTTGATTCTTTGCAGTTGGAAGATATTGCTGGTATTTAGATTCATCTCTCCAAGTATAAAGGCTTCACTGGTAGTTTTCCAAGTTCCACATATTTAAAAACAAAGTATTTTTTTAGTACACTGATGCAATTAGATGCCCAAAGCTAATCAAGATTTTTGCAGTACTTAGAATTAAAGAGTTTTAAAGTAATCCTTCAAAAGCTGCACTGTTTTTCCTTAGCTCTTTCTGAAAAAGTTTGTTATATCTTGTTGCGCCCGTTTGTTTGACATCCACAGAATACTGCTTCCTTCTAGCTGCTTCTATGGCTGGGTATCATCTTCAGACATCACCTCAGCCATTCCATTTCTATTAAATACTTTTCATTTGACATCCATAACCGTTAAAAATGTCTTCTGTGTTCCTACAGTGTCCTTATTCTTTTTTAAATGCCCTGCTTCTGCTTCACTCTTTTTCATGAACACAATTGTTAATGTGTGCCACTTTTTTCACTATTTTGATTCATTTCTTATCTCACTTCTTTTCCCAACAAGCAAAGCCACTAGGGGGAAAAATTTCTAAATGTGCCCTAAATCTATATCTTGGATAGAACTGCGTTTCCTTGTTTACTTGCTCTCATGAGCAAAGAATGGCCACTTCTCTTTATCTTACAAATTGAACATTTGTTCCATAATTATTACTTAATTTGATTTCTTAAAAGAAATATTTCATTTATGTTTTTATTATGACTAAAACATCTTCCCTGAAGGCATCTTTCTATCAGCCAGCTGAAGACTATTTTTGATATGGAGAATTAATCTTTCTTTATTTCATCCAGACAGATGCCTAAAACTCTCAAATAATAGGCTATTTAGTGGATTGTGATGCAGGGAGTCCTTTCGGGAGGCTCATCTGCCCATCTCTGAGCTCCAGTCTCCCATTTACCTTCTGTGGTGCTTGATCTACTTGACCAACAATTGTTATTCTGGCTTTGCAAACCTACTATGATTTACATCTGTTTTCATTCCTTCCTGACTTATTTAAACTCAAGTTCATATAAGATTTTGTTCATCTCCTTAGGGGATCACCTACTACCTGATTATAAAGGATACTACTAGGAAAAAAAAATAAAAAGAATCTACCCAAAATTTCACTTTTTTTTCACCTAGACAAGTTCTGAAAACCCCTAGAGGATTCTCCCTTCATCCATCTCCTTGACAGTTTCTTTCATAATTGTCATCCCTGCATGACCCTCACACATAATTTGGAATGATTGGACTGTGCATCAGTTGCCAGTCAGTCCCACCTTCATATTTCTTGCTATCTTTCTCACTTTTCTTTCTTTGCTGAAGTAAGACTAAAGGGCAAGACATTCCTTAGGATAGGCAGCTGATGGGTCTATTGCATTGCTAATAGAAGAAGGCCTTGATACTCAGTGAAGTGTCTGTTTGTAGTACCAGAGCAACACTGCAAATAAATAATGGTTTTTATTATCACAGTGTTGCTAATTACTCCGCATCTTACAAGACATTCTCAGTTCTGTTTTTAACTTGAATTTCTTTTGCTGATAGGAAAAAAACAGACAGGAAATAATAAATCTCCACAGTTCTAGGGAAAAAAAACCAGCAAAAATATTAAAAAAACCAAAAGCCCTTTCATTTGTTAGCTACTGCTTATTCTTTCATTAACTAAATGAAATGATGTGCTGTACATTACCTTATGGGTCTGTATCTGGATTTATGTACTAAGAATCTTATTGCTTATAATAAGAAGAGATGTATTGCCATTTAAATAATGACTTATTCATTAATAGATGCACTGATGTATGTACTCATGTTATGGAAGAGTTCAAACAATTATCATGCTTGCTAATAATATCTCCTAATGAGCTGACGCTCAATATCATATTGAGCTTTCTGGACTCTTTGAAAATTATTAAGGATGATGGAGTTGCATCACAGTACTCTTTTTTTTTCTAGAAATATAATTCCAAATTAGGGATGCATTCATGTCTATTTCAAAGAAAAATAGTAATAGGAAATATTTATAGGTCTAAAATAACCAAGCAGGCCAAATCAGATCCATAAGTCTGCATCTGAAGGTAGTCATTAAGGATTATATATAAGCAATAGATTTGAATCTGACAATTTTAATCAAAAAAACCCTTTTAGTCAGAGGGAAATAAAGAGATACTTTGTTCTAATTTACAATTAATAGTAAATTAATTATGTCAGCTACTTTCCATTTATTTTTTTCCAGTCTATCCATTATGTTAGATGAAGTCCATCAATGAAAAGAAACACAAAAGACTAAAAGAAAATGAGAGGAATCAGAGGAGAGGCAATGGAGAAGAAAGTAAACCATGATAAGCTAAGAAGGATTATCAAAATGATGAAGAGACTGGAGAATCTGAGAGAACTGGGACTGTTCAGCCTGGAGAGATCTTACCAATGAGTATGAGTGTCTGAAGAGAGGGTATAAAGAGACTCAGTAACAGGACACAAGCTGAAACACAGAAAGTTCCATCTGAATATGAGGAAAAATCTCTTTACTGTGGCAGTGCGTAAGCACTGGGACAGGTTGCTCAGAGAAGCTGTGGAATCTCCTTCATATCTGGTTGCCCAGGGAAACTGTGGAGTCTCCTTCCTTGGAGATATTCAAAAGCTACTGGACACAACCCTGGACAACATGCTCTAGATGATCCTGTTTGAGAAGGGCAGTTGAACCAAATCGTGTCCAGAGGCTCCGTCCAACCTCAACTATCCTATGATTCTGTGAAAGGGAAAGAGGAGAGGAGAGAAAAGGAATTTGTAGACCCTGGCATTTTCAGGCTTTCTGAGATCTTGCAGAACTGTTTATCTAATCCAAAATTAGACTAATTTCGCGGGGCTCCAGCGCTGCTGGTTTTAGGCACTTGGTTCACTTCCACCTTTACCTACCACTCTCTAATATTGTCTTTATTACTTAGATGGGAAACATTGCAGTGAGTTTCTGACAGCTCAAAATCTGTACCTTCCTATGAAGATAAACATCAATATGTTGGACCTCAGCAATGTGAAAAATGAATGCCTTTTTTTTTTACCGTATTCAATGGCAATTATCTATAGAAGGTCATAACTCTCCACCACCATACTGCAGGATCAGTAATTTGGATGGGCAAGATCTGTTTCCATTGCAGGATTTTTGGATACAAGGCACATCAGAAGACAAGTAATTGCCTTGGTCATCCTTCATTGACCATCCTAGTGAATGAGCTCAGGTGTTCTGAAGTTTCCAGTCACAGCTGGAAAGAATGAGATGACCTCCAGGTCTTCCAAGTCTGGGACTACTTCAAAATCAACTTCTTTGATACAAATATCAAAAGGAGTGTCCAGTCTTAGGCCAGAAATTGCCTGTTTAAAGACATATTGTTGGACGTATTTCTAATTCTAGTTAGGGTGGCTGATACATAACTTCTCATGAGTTCTTATTTTCTTTGGTATCCATAACGTAAAGCAGTAACGATCCTCCTGGTCTTGAGTACTGAAGTAATTCCTTTCAAATTTTTCATTGAGCATACCTGCCAGAGTTTTTCTATACTGGTTTCACATTAACTTAGATTAGATCTATATTTACTCCAGATACCTTCATTTGAGAAGTGTGCTGCAACACTGTGTACAATAATGATTTTTTTTTTGAATCTAGTCACTTTGTTTTATTTGCATCAAACTCTCAAAAAAATTGTACTTTATTAGGGAATATTTCTTAGAGAAACTCAGAATACTTATATATATAAATATCCTTATATTTATAAATAATTATAAGCATATAAAACTAATATTCAAGGAAGAAAGTTATTCATAAGCAACTTCTTCAAGGTTGTTTCATTTACATATATGTATAAATACAAATAAGGAACATGGAGTTACTCAAAAAACTTGTCTTCAAATGTGAGATGGATTTCAAAGGATTTGGGGAATGAAAGAAATTCAGGAAGAACAATGAACACCACCCATTTCTAAACAAGGCAACAGCACATAGAGGCTTGAGTATGCAGCTCTGGATGCTGCCTCTAGAGTAGGAGTAGGATTTCTTTGGTGAGCACTGTTTACATGTGTGAACATGCAAAATGGGAATGTTATATAAGACATCTTAAGAAAGAGTAGTTACAAGTAAACAAGTAAACAGTCTTGCTTTTCTACATCTTAACAAAGGACTATTCCTCCAAAGGGAATATCGGTAAGGTGAAATATGACAACCTTTTTACTAAGAGCAAAAACACTCACATTCCAGAGGTGGCCTATGTTTGATGTACATTGCTATATATTTATGAAGCTCAGGTAGCAATAGGAAATCTATGGTAACTTCAAAGTTCTCATTTTGTTTTTAATATCCTAACACAAATGCATTTAAAACAAACTAACATATCTCTCAGTGCCCTGTAAAATTTAATAAAAAATGCAGATCTACATTTTTGCAAATATACCCACCCTCCATGTCAGTGCACACATACATACGAATGTACAAATGTATCTCACTGCACGCAACTAGACTCCAATTCTTCTCCCTCTTGCAGTATAAAAATCCCAGCCTGATTTTTTTCAAATATTCTTATTAAAAAAATGGCTTTAAGGCAGTGAACGCCAATTTTCATCTCTCAGCAAATGTTTATAGCCAAGATGTAAACCCTTGAAAACAGAGGTTTATAATTTAAATGCTGACACAACCTTAACTAGAGCAATGGGAACACCGTTGCCATAATAACTGCCATTCTCTGGAAAGTATTTATGGCAAGGCTTCAACCTTTCTTAAAGCAGAAATTCAGGCCTTTGGCTACCATTGATTGTGGGTAATGGCAGTGAGATGCAGATTCCTGGGGATGGAGCCATCAATACTCAGAAACTGTAGCCATTTTAACATGTCTGCTAAATCTGTTCATGACTTAAAGGCGTGTTTGATCCTGCAACCCTGAAGCCAAGGAAAGTTTTTTCTAATGGTTGAAGAGGAATAGATCTGCGTCTTTTGTGTCCATCAGTATCACATTCTTTTATTCCTATCAGCAATTTCCAATAAAACTTGTTTATATATCTTTCTTTCCTAATTGAAAACAGAATCTAATTCATTGCCTCCCACTTAAATAATGCTGGAATTAATATCTTTTTGCACCATAAAAATGCACATTGCTACAATTCTATAAAGATATTGGAGGAAAGAGCTGATATGAGATTAAATTTTGACTTGTAGCTATGAAGACGTGTGTTTTCTAAGTCTGTCTCTTGTAGTTGTTTTCTCTTTTTTATATACACATGTGGGTACACATGCACACACACACTCACACACTTGCCCTTTTACTTTTTATCAAATATCAAACAAAGCAAACAAAAGAATTCCAAAAAAAAAAAAAAAGAAATAAAAAAGGAGGGTGGGAATGCCTCACATGTGAAAACATTGCACAGTTGTAATGTGTAAAAGAGGAATATATTTGAACACATGTAACTGTACAGTCTCATTTGATTAGAATTTGAGTGTGTTTTTTTCTCAAGGTGTTATGGAAATGTCTCAAATCCACACCTAATAAATGTAATATGACTAATATGCATAAAATTTTTGAATATATGATCCTGTTGGTGAAGCATACTTGTGTCTGAATACTCTGGCCTCAGCCCTCCAGCACACCAGGATGGCTCTGTGCCTTCTCACAGCTAAAATCAGAACTGAGTTAGCATCTCCAGATGCCAAAAGATTTTCTAAGTTCATGGGGACAAAACCCAAAAGGGTAGGTGTGACACCTCGTTCTTGGCTCTACAAGGGCAGAGCTGAACTGGTTTTATTCCAGTATTATTGATAGAAAATACTGCCTTGCACTCCAGTGCAACAAGCTGTGGATAGATGATTAAAATTTTTTTGGCCTAGGTATTATTGTAGGAGGAAGTAATGAGGAAAAAAATCGAATTAGTTTTAAATCATAAAAGGGGCAAACAGCTTTATTTGTAGATACGTAGCAAATATTGTAGGAGAGGAGCAGTTCCTTCATGTAAAATATTCTGAAGCTTTCTGAGTCTCATGAACCATATGGGAATTCTACAAAACTCAGAAGGCTTGCACACATTTCAGAACATGCCTGCAGCTCTGAATTTGAATTTTGGATTATAATTGTCATTTGTAATAGCACTTTCTAGGTTAAATCGCTACTGCAGGATAAGGCAAACAAGAAGAAATTGCCTCTAACCAAGGATCTGCCTGTTCTGTGGATTAACAGAACTGCACTCTTTAGGAATACCAGTTTAGAACTTCATGCCAGCATGAAATTCACTCTAAACTAGGCATCCCTGTCTTTTCATGGAGTCTAAAATTTTTAACATTATTTTTAGTTCTCTCAGCAACAGATTTGAGCAGTTAATTCGGTATACTTTATTTCCCAAAAGCTGCAAGGAAGATCAGAGCCAGTATGAGTATGCAGCTTCTCTTCAGGTAAAGCTTGTAAAGACACTCCAGGAGTGAAATCTATCAGCACAAACAATATTTACAGTTGATTGAAGCAAGTATTCAGGTGTATCAGGAGCATGTCTAAGGAAATGCTGAGAAGACCTATATTTTTGAAGCATGTGTCCTTCTAGGCTTTGATACTTCTCTCCAGCCTTGAGTGAGGCACCTCTGGGTACCTCTGCTACCTGAGTATAGGTAGTCAAGATCTTGCTTTGAATATGGAGCATGGGTTCACCCTTCCTCCCCTAAGCATACCTTATTCACCATCTGTTGGGTCATTGCATGCCAATATTACACCCACATTTTAAAGCAATGGCCCCTGCAAAAAATAACATAAAATCTGTTAGCAGAAAGAAAAAAAAATAAGGAAACGAGGCTAACAATGAGATGCCTCCATGGTGGAAACAGGAAAGCTCGTGTGCTCTGTTTTTTCCTTCCAATATTCCTGATGCATTTTATCCTATAACTGTTATATGGAAAATGTATAATCTAAGTGGGCCCTCGAGAAAGAACTATTTTTGCTTTCTGTCCTCTCCAGCAGAGTGTTTTGCCTATTAGATTACAGAAATAGACTCCCCTTTGCAATTTTATTTAGCAGGCCAAAGAAATCTGACATTCCTGGCTGCACAAAAATGGCATCACTTCAACAAAAAGCCTTGTGGCTAGTGCAGTCACTGAAGAGGTGGGACATGGGGATTTACATCCACTCAGGCTGAGAAGGAGATAGTTCATCAGGCTCCAGGATAAGTCCTGTGTGCAGTAGAATATGATTACAGCAGCACATGGTCCTACTCTTTCTGTCAAGTTTTTGAATGACCTTGAATGCCATACTAGGCTGCATTGAGAATATTCAGCCTGTATTAGGCAGGTTCGAATATGACTTACTGCATCTTTCCTTCATGATAAAGGATGACCAGTTTGGGAATCCCAAATAATTCATAGAGAAGCTTGATATCAAACTGCTCAACTCAGCTAAGATGGAGACAATTCTGGCTTGCTGACAAAATAAAAATGTATTTACTTTAAAAATTTTTCTTACTAAAATGTGTTCTCTATTGGCTCCCAGAATTCTTTGTGTTTACTTAAAAGAGAGTAGTGATAGTTTGTGGCTTGCTACTGTGGACCAAGGCAAGTAAATTCCAACTAAGTAGTGTTTTAGGAATCTAAATATCTTTTGATTCTACCCTCTGTTTTTTAATAATAATTAAAGGAAAAAAAACTTATTTGAGAATAGGAATGTTTATAGAAAGATTTGGTATTTGCTACAACTCAAGTATCCTAAGTTATTCTGAAGTTTGTTCACTGAGACCACCACAGTTTCCTCAGGGTCCATTTTATTTTACACATAATAAGGAGAAGGAATATTATACTTCCGCCTTTTCCCAATTTGTTTAATAGCTGTAATTTAAGCTACTGAAATTTTGATGAAGGAGTTCATAAGGTAGAGTTAAAAGAAGCCAAGGGGTAGAGTCAAGAGCTTCAAACACCTTTAAAAAAATCTTGTTTTTATAAAAAGAATTAAGACTTTGAATTAATTGATTCTTTTCCTCAAGGATAATATATGAGATTTTATCAGGCTTCATTATGTTCTGAATTCATCTTTGAAGCTGACAAAGAGTGAGAGTCCCCTAGTCTTTTGAACATAGAGGTTAGGATAAACAGCCAATTGCAAAACTCACTGGTGTTTGCTATGAAACATTTCCACAATGAGAAAAATAAGCATTGGCTAGATATGCAAACTGTAATGTGAGTTAGGCTAACTCATCATAAACTTTAAAGTCAGTACGTGTTCTGTTCTTCGGCTTTTACAAATAAATTATACCTAGAGTATTTGCATTTTAAAATCAGCTTATACTGAGACTGCATGGAGGGGTAAAACTGCTTGAAATCGATCTGCAAAGATTATTCTTTGCATTCCAGTTTGGATCCATATGTGAGATAGGTGCCTGCTGTTAATTACTGTCAACCGAAGACCATCAGAGAATCACAGAATATACAAGGTTGGAAGGGACCTCTAGAGATCATCTAGTCCTACCTTCCTGCTCCAGCAGGCACACCTAGAGCATGTGGCACAGGGCGGCATCCAGGCG
>JAUBOD010000356.1:72144-113229 GCA_032353885.1 Nothura maculosa | reverse complement strand
CTTGTCCTATCACTGGCCACCACTGAGAAAAGCTTGGCCCCCTCTTCCTTACAATCCCCCTTCATGTATTTATACATGTTAATAAGATCCCCAAACCATATCACACTGCATATTTCTCATGACTCGGTGACATACCACTATCAATGTAGTGCACACATTACTTCCTTTATTCACATTCCTCTAACTTTTAACCATATTTTTCTTTTTTTCTTTTTGTTTTTAAATGTCTTTATCCAGCGCCTATATTTTTGTCTTTTGTCCAGCGCCTGGATTGAGTAGAGCACTCATTGGAAGAAAAGTTGAAGTTTGCCTTTTAGAAAAGGAAAGTCTGTATTTGTGCTATGTGTAATTAGAGAATTCATATATTGTCATATAGTCATGTACCTTAACAAGATATATATCAATATCTTAGTTGCTGTTTTTTTCAGCCAACAGCTCTGGGACTGTTGAACTCCAAAGACACTGGACATTTCCCCTACTGCTAACAAAGGAAAGCAAATCTGTCTTCTTTCTCCTCAGGCTAGTTGAAAAGCCATCAAGAAAATGAAAATAAGCTAACTGCAAAAACAGGAGAAGTGGAAAACTGTATTTTATGCAAGACAGCTGCTCCAGAACACTTAGTTTTTACATTAATAGAGACTGGTCGCAGTCAACAATTCCTTTTCTTGCTTCCACCCTATGGGGATCAACATTGAGTCTTCACAAGACCTGCTCATAGAGTACTACTTTTTATGTGTGTCCCTTTTACAGCTTATTGACACTGTGCACAATGCTCAGGCAAATGCCTAGTGCCCTTCACCCTTTTCCCTAACTTTCTATCAAAATAGCTCTTTACATACTGGCAGGCGAGAATATTTTCCTCTTTTTTTCATTTCCTCACATCTCTGAGTGACTAAATACAACAGTCTCTCTGAGAAAGTTCTCTAAGCATGTGGAGGGTATGGAGAATACATATTATTTGTCCTCTTTCAGTGATATCTGTTCTTTTACTTTGGAACCTTTGGCCTGAGCCGCTCATGATCCATAATGAACCCTCTCTCACTGTGTGGGCTTCCGCGGTTTATTTGATTTGGAGCAGCCTAGGCTGAATGCTGGCAAGAAATTAAAAAGGAATGTAGGTAAAATAACACTACATTTTAGTCTGTTGTTAGAGAATCTCTCAGGTCGCTAAAAGATATTGTGAATATTTTCTTCAAGATTTTTTTTCAAATTCACTAAAATAAAAACTTCTGATATCTTCAAAAGGATATTTAAATATCATTAAGGTTTTGACAGAAATCTACAAAAGCATGGAAATGCCCAATTAAGGCAGAACTGCACCATAAGGACTTGGATGTGATAAGTAGTAAGCAAGCTGTTATAGTGATACCCTGCTGTGGTTAGGTGTGGAACACATATGTCCCTCTTAAGCTTTATCTACAGATGTTCTTACTTTGTAGCTCTGTTTGTTCTATCAGATATGAAAAGACTGAAATAGAGAGGGTTGGTGAGATTTTTTGTTTTTGCTTCTATGGTGTCTTTTTAAAAATTTTAATTTATAAATAATATTGATTGTACTCATATGAAACCATGTTGGGCCAGAAGTTGCTCCTTGCTTGCATACTTCTTTAAGGGGTTCAAATGATTCAACAGAAAAAAAAGGTGTGCTTAAAAATTTAAGCAACATTATAGAAAAAGTGGTTGTTGATCCATTTCTTCAACGTCATCTTCAAATTAAGCCTGGAAAATAAGCTCAGCTAAACATAAATCCTTAGGCTTAAGGCCAGGAGCCTAGGACAAAAGACAGAGTAGATGAACTACTGGTCTCAATTGCTTATCAGCTCACTATTTGAGAAGGTGTTTATGGGATCATTGATACCAGGCCACTCTAGGAATGAACATAAGGATATAAAAATCAATGACACTGTTGGTACTCAAAATATTTCTGGTTGTATTTACACACACTTAACAGCTGAAATTTTCAGCCTATGAATGGGTAAATATATACTAAATATACCTGTCTAGGAAGCAAATAAATTATTCTGGATTACACAAAAGTTCACAGGTATTGTTTTGCCATTTATATACTACAACGTATCTCATATTAATAAGAATTCATGTCTCTACAGATAAAAAGTTATTCTTTCTTTTTTTCTTTCTTTCTTTCTTTCTCTCTCTCTCTGTCTCTCTCTCTCTCTCCTTCTCAATACTTGGCAAATACTCTAATGCCTAAAGTGCTTTTAGATAGATATATATACACATATATATGAATATATATAATATAAGAAGGAGTTAACAGTCTATTCAGTGTATTTCTCATTTCATCTTCAGGCTGACTTTGTTTGTATCACTTGAGAAATGCCAAGAATAACCTTAGAGTTCTCCTACATCATGAATCTCCAAAGTTGTTTTGTTTCCTGGTGCTTCGCACTTTCCATTATTTTTCTAAAATCCAAAGATACCTAATTCTTTTTAGCAAAATTTCATGCACTTATTTCAATACTTATTTAATAATTGTACCCTACTAGTATGATTCAAATATCATAGTCAACATTACCTTTTAGTAAGATATGCTACTAAATGCATCTGGCAAATAACGAAAGTAAATAAATAAATCCTGGCATCACAAGAGAAAATGAGCCACATTGGATTGCTTCAGCTTGTTATATATGCCACTTCTTGCTCAGTTTCATCATCTGAACTCTGACCGTAGATTCAAACTGCTTGTGACAGTTATTATTTGATTGACTTCCATGTTTGTTAATCATTTTCTTACCTTACAAACTGAAAAAGAAGCAGGATAAGTGTGGGCTGATAAAAATGTAATGAGACAATATTCTAGAGAATGTTTTTATCTTACAAAATATAATTTGAAAGAAATAAGAAATCTCATAGAAATAGGAAATTTCAAAGTTTTGGAAATCAGATGGAGTAAATGTATGCACAGTTTTCATTATTTGCCAATCCTGGAATTTATACTCAAAAAGTAGAAAGGCAAGCTTCTCATAAGGGTAAAAAGAACTGATGAGTATAAAACCTTTAATGAGTTTTTGAATCAGGAAATGCAAACACAATTTAGTGCATACGGGATCAAATTGAAAGAAAACATAATATGAATAAAAGCCTACAAATTTTTCTGTTTCTTTGAGGTGGCTGCTGTTATGCAGCAGCTATCTTAGTTTCAAGCAGTTAAGGAAATATGAAATACAAGACTTTGATAGATTACATACTAACCAAGATATTGCACTAGAAAAGAAAATGGCACTAGAAAAAAAATGTGAGCAGGTTGCTAAATAACACTTCTTTTGCAGGGAGAGCACATCCCCTTTCTCCATCTTGCTATGGTCTTTCTCCTGTCTTACAACCAACCCAAGCAGCAACCCTAGAAGTGAAGGAAATAGTTTGGTTAATGTTATACAGACAAACATATACCCATACAAAAATGGGTATGACATGATAAAGCCTTTTAGGATTGTATTTGTATTACTGCTCATGATGGACATACCTTCATATTTTCAGTGAAATCTTTATGTGAAAGGTTACTACAATGACTGATAATGGGTAATCTATATGCAGATTGTGGAACAATTGCTTGCAAAAGGGAAACTTAGAGAAAAACTAGAGCCTAGCATGTTTTGGCATTACATAACCTTACTTTGGGTGATACACAGTTGCCACTTCCAGGATGGTCTAGCATGCATGGACTCTGCTTCTCTATGGTTCCCTAGGCAGCACAATCTCTCCCCGCAGCTGATGCAAAGAGAAGTAAAAGAGGGTGGAGCAGATTGCAGACACCGTGGCCTAACTGTGTTGTACTCTCTGTGTTGTTCCACTGATAAGCAGTACAGTAGCTGGGAGATGGGAGATATACAAGATGTCCAGTGCTGAGCAAAGGCAATTACACACATTCTTGATATGAGTAAACTCCTTTTCTTAGCTGGACTTTGGACTGAGGTGTATGTATGTTTCATGTGGGATGTAAACAATGATAATATTTGTCAAAACCAAGACTGGGCAGATTCTTATCCATCCTCCTCACATGCAACCACCTGCCTATTACCAAAGAGGTGGTTCTTGGCAACTGTGACTTTTAAGTCCCATTTTTTGGTGTCAAGTTCTGATTTCCAGACTAAAATGTGTTGTGCATATGTTCACTCCTTGCGATCTTTCTTGAGGCAGTCAATAACTCTCAGCTTTGTTTGGATCACCCAGTTTCAAACTTTTCCTGTGTGAAAGAAATATAAATTATTTTTTACTGAGTTATCTGTTGCTTTCTAGGCCTTTTCCTCATGTGAGGTCCTAGCTCCTTCCAGTGCTTAAGATCTTCCCTTTCCCTGAGTACAGGTTCAAATGGGTTGGCAACTTTTACTGCACTACATTCAGCTAAAATATATTTATTAAAAGAATCCTTTAAATTAGAACCAGAAATTATTGTGGGGAGATGGAGAGGGGGAGAAACCCTTGGTGGTTTAAAACTAATTTCATGAACACTGGAAATATAAAGGGAGGGCTTAAGAATGAGAGAATTTTCTATATGCTGCATACTGTAATCACAGGAGGACAATAACTCAGGCCCTCTCAATCAATTCCAATTTTTTTTATAGTCAGAGCTTGTAAAACATTTTGCACCCTGATTACACAGCAGCTGCTGAGTCCTGAACTTCCTGAAGCCCAGAACAGCTGATTCCAATGCATAAGTAAACAGTCTGCTACAGCTCATGGCA
This sequence comes from Nothura maculosa, assembly GCA_032353885.1. NCBI lineage: Eukaryota > Metazoa > Chordata > Aves > Tinamiformes > Tinamidae > Nothura > Nothura maculosa. The sequence goes on along the minus strand of JAUBOD010000356.1, from coordinate 108,526 downwards.
CCTGACGTTCTTTTCAGAACTTTTCCCAAAGGTATCACATACCAATACATAATTCCTCCAACAATCAAACCATACAGTACTTTTGATACAGTTCCATACACAAAACCTTCCTTTCAAGATACTCCTTTCCCAAAGATTGTTTGTATGTTGAGTCATACATCAGGTAATGATTTTTGTCCATAATTGCTCCCAGGCTTGAAGCACTCATATACACTAAAAAATCAAGAATGAGTGAAAAAAGAAAGGTCGTCATGCAGCTTTGCTTGCTTTTAGGATCCTTGTGATTACTCTTTGAAAATTCTTAGAGATATATGTTTTTCCTCATCTCTCTTCCAGCTAGGACTACAACCATTGACCTACAGTGATAGAAATAATGGTATTTGGCCTAAGGCTATGGAATCAGTTCCTAGGGATTCATACTCATTTTTTTTTTTTTGACTTTACCACAGATTTTCTGGCTGATCCTAGACCATTCACTTAGGATTCAACAAGGAAAAGAGATGAGAAGCTTTCAAGTTCAGTATTGCAATAACTGTATTTTAGACTCCTGATACCCAGATTAAATTTTAAAAGCTGGAACTAAAAGTGCAACTCTATAGTGGAACAATAAAATTAGATTCATGAGTAAAATACTAAGGGAGTTTCTACAATAAAAAGTTGCTGGATCAAGGTGAAGAGGGCAGGGGAATATCCCTGGAGCAAGGCAGCTGGTAATGGTGAGCATCAGATTGCATATGGAAGTTTAGACTTTTTCATGGCCTCTGGCAGGCATTGTTAGTACTGAAATATCTCATAAAGAAAATAATTGTAATAATTTCTTGAAAGAACAGAATGCAATCCTTTTTATTTATTTATTTTTGCTTTAGCTTGGTAGTTATGCCAAATTAATAGCTCAAATTTATGTTACAGGATGCTAAAACATTCACAAGAAAAGTAGAAATTTAGATTTTCTCTTAATTTCTCTCCCATGAAGGATCTATAGTCGACTTCTTAGGCATCTTTTCTTATACAATATTTCTGGTTTGATGTATCACTGTACCACTATTAGTGTTATCCTGTGGCTGTTAAAGGTTAAACTCAGTCCTGAAAAGAGGTTGGAAACAAATATTACTCTATTTTTCATGACTGTATAACTTTTTGACTATATGAAGTCTCTATTAACTCTGTTTTTTGACTCATTTCTCCTAAAGGGAAAAAAAAGAAAGAGGGAAAAAGAAAGCTATTATTCAGCTTTCACCAGCATATTGGGGCCTTTTTTTTTTTTCCCAGTTAAAATTCTATATATTGCTGTAAGCAAATAATTAAAACAGTAAGAAGTATTGCACAACAAATTCTTTCTATAGTATTCCCAACAAGAGAAGAAAGTACTACAGTTTTCAAAAAAAAAAAAAAAAGCACTTAAAAAAAAAAACATTTGTAAACTTAGAATATTATAACTTTTGGATATTAGAGGAAATACCTGATATCTGAGATGTAACATTGTCAAATATTTTCAATCTCACTACAAGTCTTTTATTGAACAAATGTGTTAATTACAGCAAATATAACTGAAATTCATTATTGTTTATAATTCACCTTTCCAGCTATTCATAACTTCTGAAAACAAACTACCCTTTGTTTTGGCCAAAATTTTCTATTATTGCTTTAATACTAAGTTGCAGCCAAAAATATCTAATGTGTTCTTATCTTTGAAATGGTAACATATAAATAAGTTGAAAAGATCAAGTTATTTCACCTTCAAGATTATTCTCACAGAAACACTTAGAACAGAACTTTGAAACTCCATCACTTTTTCGTGTGAAATATTATTTGGCTGATGTATCTCTTGTAAGCATAAAAAACAGGCCAAATTTGAATTCTTTAACATAAATCAATAGACATATTTGACTGTGAAGATGAGGGGATATGATGGTCTGGCAAGAAAAACCCAACTTCTGTGCTCCATCCAGTTTAACTGAATGCTAAGAGGACTTAAATATTTTGAACTGGTTTGATAGATAATAAATGATTTTATGAGTCAAAACCAATATTCCACTAACTGTACCAAATACTTACACACACACACACACACACACACACACACAGAAAAAAGGAATGAGGTGTTAGACTTAGGTAGAAAATACAGAAAGAAAGACAAGCTACAATGAAAAGTAAATTGACTGAAGTGTCTGATGGCAAATTCACTCACAAGTATTCTACCTCCACTACAATATTCAATTATATTTGGAAAGGAAAATTAAAAGAAAATAATAACAGAATTAAAATCCAAGATCTTTGAATATTTAAAGTATTAAATTAATTTTCTTCCAAATAGTATATTACTGGAATTTTGAAATATTGCCTTTTGGCATAACCTCTGTTTACTTTTCACTTTCATGAGCAAATTTGTGAACAATAATTCAAAACTTACTTATATTAAGCTAAAACAAAGAAAATTGTAAGGAGAGGGAAATGGAATTGAAAACTAAATTCAAAAACTCAGTATTTTCAGGAAAAAATCCGATTATTAATGTAATGGACATTATCAAGGAAGGCAAGGGAGGATTTAGTATCCCAGCACTTTCCATCATCTGCATTAAGCTAGAAGCATGTCTGTAGTGCAGCTGTGTAAGAACTTCACAGATCAGAAGAAAGTAGGGAATTCTAATTTATATATACTTTGGTGAAAATGGTGAGAGATCATTTTTACAAGGAAGTGAGTAAAGTAATGGGCTGGGACTTGAGATCGCTGCATTTAATTTCCTGCTCTGCACACAGTTTTCCTGTGTGCTTTGGAACAAATTATTTAACTCCTCTGTGCCTCAGTTCCCCTCTAGAAATAGGGCTAATAGCACTTCCTTACTCTGTGGTAAGTTTTATGAAGGTAAGTATTGTCAGAGACGTAGGAGTCCATCTAGAAATTGCTTTATGTAGGTCTAACTCTATGTCTGTTCCTGAGGTCCATGCCAGGTTGGTCAGTCCTGAAATATTGCATTAGAAATGCAATGACTAGAGATGCAATGATTAGAGATTTAGTAGAGGAGGGATATGTAGGCACTTTTGTAAGGACAGATGAATGATGTTCAGGATGAGTTGCTGCTCTTGATGCAGCATCTGCTGACGAGAAGCAGCAGAAACACTGTGTCCACTTCTGAACTCCTCAGTACAGGAGGAAGATGGACATGTTGGTATAAGTCCAGTAAAGGGCTAAGAAAATTATTAAAGGACTTGAGCCTCTCTCATACTAGGAGATGCTGAAAGAGGTAGGCTGCTCAGTGTGGAGAAGAGAAAGTGCAGGGGGCATATTATCAATCTGTTTAAATACCTGAGAAAAAGGGTGTACAGAAGAGCCATCTCTCAGTGGGGCCTAGGAAAAGGACAAGAAGCACTGGGCACAACCTGACATAGAAGGAATCCTATTTTTGGTAAGAAAAATCTTATGGTGAAGCAGTTCAAGTATTGGAACTTATTGCCCAGAGTGCTTGTGGGGTTTTCATCCTTAAAACTATTGAATACCTACCTCAAGCACAACCTCCTTAGCTGATTATACTTATGGTTAACCTCTCCAAAAGTTCCTTCCAACTTCATGTGTTCTGTGACTGGATGATATGCTTTCCCAAAATGAGACACAAAGGAGATTTTTTATGAAGTCTTTGAACTCATGCAATATGCATAGGACATGGGAACAGATATGAGAGGAACATCAGTACCCAGAGCTATGGCAGAGGACAAATTTGTGCAGCTATGGCACTCTTTTGCAATTCGCTGTGCCACAAGATGGCAATGTAGAGTAGTTTTAGTTCGATTAAATTGAGTTATGCTATTCTGTAACAGGCCATTATACAGGCCATTATAGTTGTGTTAAAACTGTATGATAGTTTCTAGTATAAAACAGTAAACTTATTCAATATATTATTCTATTTTATATATTCTCCAATGTAAAATATCAGGAAGATATTTTTATGTTTAAAGAAATAATATAGCTTTAAAAAAAAAGGTGAAATCTTACCAGGTCACAATGACATTCCAGCTGTAATATAAGACTTACAGTAGATGGAAGATATGTAGCATTTGGCCTACGTTTTATGTGGAGCAATTTATTGCGGAGTCAAAATTTGTGAAGAATGATAATGAGAAACCTGAAGAAAAGTAATCATGTCCACTGTAGGAAGAAAGATAATTGTGCAGATATACAAATATAACAAACTACAGAATGAAATGAATCAAACAATGATGTAACCTTTCCAAAACTCTATACATAAAAAAGAAGAGTTACAGGGCCAACATCCTGGACAAGAATTTAAGAAATCAATTTTCCATTCTAAAACAAGATCAGGCTATATTTGGGTCTGCATGATAGATATATCAGTACTCTCTGGCCAGGTTCTTTTAGATAATGCATGTATAGTAGGAAGAAAATTTTAATAAAAAAATTACTTATTTGAAGAAATTTAATGTTACATGAGATTTTTGATTTAGCAAAAGTAATACTGCAATACACTGAAATTGCAGTAGAAGTATAAGTTAAACATAGCAGAATATAACCATTTTAATATACACTTTAATCACAATACCAGTGTGATTCCCACTAGTGGTTTCTGTATGTTCACCATCATCAGCTTGGACTCTCCCAATCACTGGAAAGTGGTATGTAGGCTGGATGGGTTGGAACAAGCACAAGCTCATCGCTTTCTTTGAAATTCTTTGGTTAATTATTCAGTTTTTATACTCTGTGTTGGATTAGGCCACACATCCCCCAAGCTGGACTGACTAGCACAGGGAGAATTTTGCACACTCTTGATGGACTCTGGGAGAATCTTTTACAACAGTTGATTCACTCTACTGACATAGCTGTTTATATAAACAAAGGCTGTCCTCTGTTCCCCTTTGTGCTGAGATAAAGTCAGCTTTCTGATGAAAGTCTGTGGTCTTTCCCTATATTATTGCTGAGCTTCATGGGAAAAACACCCTGCCCATCTCCCCTGAGCTTTTTGAAATGTTGGGGTTTAATGATCAGTCACAGATGTTTGAAAAGATGATCTGGAGGTGAAAGTTTTATGTATAATGTATCTGTAATTCAAGTTTCAATGGTTACCAATTTTGTGTACCAGTTGCTATCAGCACAAAAGGCATAATGGTGGTACTCCTGGGAGTTTCAGAAGATAAATTTGTTAAAATCTAGTATAATAATGAAAACAAGAAAGAAATTAAAACAGGAAGCAGGAAGATTCAAAAGCCGCTCTCCAATCTCTGCAGGTTTTGCTGCCACCAGGCTGCTCTGACTGAAAAGATCTGGTCACTGATAAGATCACTCATGATCTTACTAATTTATTATACCATTGTTAGTTTTTTTCCTATAGACATGAAGTGATGAAAAATAAAAGCCAAAACAACTCCAAATTTAGTAACTTCAGGAAAAGTTGCAGCAATTCAGTTGAAAGGATTTCTATAATAAGAATTCATTGTTCATTGAAGGAAAAAATCTGGTTTTCACTAAAAGCAGCATAAAATTGAATGTAAAAAAGTACCCACCAAAAACAAAAAAGAAATTGAGATTCTACTTTTTTTTGTTAAAGCAATTGGAATGGGGTGAAGTAGATCTTCAGCAGACATTCACTACTAGGAACTGCACCAAAGGATCAACACATGCATTTAGTGACTCTTTTCAGGGAAACCTTAGCGATGGAAGTGCATAAAAGTCAAAGGTCATATCATCTTTCAGAATAACTTGTGGACTTCCTCCAACAAACTTCTTGAAATAAAGAATGAAATTCTGTATATTTAGGTAGTACAACTGTTTTTCAGGAAGGCAGCGGTGCCACAGATAACTTCATCTTTCACTCTACCAGTATCTTCATCACTAGTTGCATTGCTACTGTAAGTAATTTAAGATAGGATATCAACAGATTGTATTTATTAGAAAATTGTTATATGAAAGAAATATTGATAGCATAGCTAGTGATGGCATACTAAGTAATTGTTACTGTCCAATATTCAAATTAATACTTAAAGACTTTCTGTAAATTAATTACTTGTTATACTTAAAATAATAAAATCTGTTTTGATGGATTGGTGTACTCAATCTGTAGATTAACTCAACTACAGTTGAATTCACTGTTTCCAAACAGGCAAAGAGAAAGAAAAAAGTAATAGTGGTAATAACCAACAAACTGAGATGACATCATTTTTCTGAATATGTAATGGAGATTTTTAATAGAGAGAGAATTGTAATTCTCTCTAATAGAGAGAGTTTTCATATTCCTAACCTAGTATCTTTCTCAGATAGTATGTCATTAGAAGCAATAATTTCTGAGAGAATAATTCTACTAACTTCTGAGGGAATAATTTCACTAAGAATTAGTGGCAGGAAATTTTTTTTTTCTTCTTATCATCTGGTGCTCAGTGAAGAAACTAATGCTGTAGACTAGATCAGTCTGTTAACTGGTCTTGGAGTATTCTCTCCACAAGACAGCAAAACTCTAGGACACAAATCTCTAGTTTCTGGCCACTGCTTTGTTTACTTCTTTGACAACTGCAACTGAGTAGAAACCAATTGGGGTGAGGGACTTGACTTCGAATAGCATAACAACAAATACTGTATGTATGAAAATCTGAATGTATTTACTTCCTAGTTCTTTTCCCTCTTTGGTTGTCAGAAAATAGGAACAGCTAGGAACATTCGGCTATGAAAAATAGCTTTAAGGTTTTTATATGGCTGTGATATTTAAGAAAAATAATCCTTAAAAACATGAATTTGGAAGACAGTTTGAAGATTTAATAGTCATGATGATGCTGACATTTTCTGTCTTTATTTTAGGACAAACCTTTTAACTTTTGGTTGTTTTAGGTTTTTTATCAGTATTTACGTGGCCTTTGGTGGACCAAATCCTCATTCTTATCTGTTCTGCATGAACACACAACAAAAAGACTGTTCTCATCATAGAGAACAAGTACTAAATATATTCTAAGAGATCTAGAGGAGATATGATAATTCTGAATTTCTGAAGAAATCTATATGACATTACAGAAATATATGGTTTCTCTAAATTATGCCTTCAAAATTAAGGCATTGAGCATAAGTTAAATGAAAAGAGCTATCAGGATAGTAAAAACAAAGGAAATAATAATAAGAGAGAAGCTTTAGCCTGGATGAACTTTCGACTTCAAATACTTAAAATCACTTCAGCTATTGGGTAGAAGATGAGGCTGGTCCACCTGAAAATCTAAAATGGGATAAGAAAATTAGGCACAAATTGGATCTAATCCACTCAGAAACTCTGCAATAAATTAACAACATTCATTTGCTATGTTGTTGCATTTTCACGTTAGAAATTAGACATTAGAAGAAATTTTTTTTATCCACTCAATTCTGGCTTATTATGAGGCTTACACTTCTAAGCACAATGATTCTCATGACACTTCACAGATTAATGTCTGATACTTAAAAAAGGCTTATCCGTGTTTCATTACTAGTTAGTTTCCTTAACATCTCAGGATTTATAAATTTAAAGAATTAATGCTCCTACCTTATTTACCCATTTATAATTATTTTATATATCTATATATGTATGCTATCTATTTGATTACTTATTATATGGGCCAATACTGTAAATGGAGATTGGAGTTTCTAAAAGATATTAGAAGTTACTCAGGCATTTGATCCCCACAGATTAATTTCTTGAATTTGCGTGAGGTTATTTGTAAATTAACTTTCAGATTTACCAAATTCTTACAAAAATAATCTATTTATTTATGAGTCTGTTGACAGGAAGGTGCATTCATATATGCTTTGAACTGTTTGTTTGGCTCAGCTTGGACATTTCATGGTTCATAATTGCTAACTTCAGAATCTGCAAACCGCTTATTTGGAAAGTCTCCAGAAACAGAATGGAAAACAATGGTTTGCTTTCAAAATAAGGCATATATATATGTAAGTTGTATCCACTGTGGTTAGAGTGCGCACTCTGGAAAGAGAAGAACGGTATTCTGGTGTCAGCTATAGGCATTATATTCAGTTCATATTATTTAATGCAAGACATAGAAACCCTTTTTGGATACAAATGCTTTGCTGGGCAAAGTCCTAAGTATTATATTACAGAGTCAGGGTTCCTTACATGATGTTTCTCTAACTCAATATATTTTTTTTCTCACAATAGAAGAAAACAGTTTCAGGTGAAATGTGCTCCTCACCTTGTCATCCAGAACAGATGATAATCAGATGGTTGGGGTACTATCTATCTCAGCAGATGTGGGTCTGTGGATTTGAACCTCATCAATTAAAGGAGGGCTCAAAGCTCAATTTTCTGGTTTGCAGTAAGTATTCCAATCACTAAAATATTATGCAGAGAGAGTCCTTTTTCTCCAGAAACATCTTTAAATATAGGAAAAAAAAATTCTGATTTTTTTTCTTGGAGGAAGAGAACAGTTGTAGAGATCTGCTTTCTGAAGATCTGGACCCTTAATAATCAAGGGACTTCTCTATATTTTTAGCTTCACTGCTCTACTTCCGTATACCAAAATACTGAATTGTACTCAGGACGGGTATTCTGGTTTCCATAGAATATCCAGGAAAGAACAGTTTCTTCGTGTGTTTTCCTTTGGTGTTTTCTTTTGGTCTTTTGGTGTTTCATGGCAATAATATAAATAAGATAAAAATGCTACAATAAGTCCTAATATGAAAAAAAAGTTTCAATGCTTTTTCAAGGGTGATGCTCTGTGATTGAGTTGGACTGGATTTTTTAAGTCTAAATTTTAGGAATAGTTGTTTTTAAATAGAAAAGCACTTAATTCATTTAATCCCAACTGAAATACAGAGAAATAGAGGTTTCTGTATTTGTTAGTACATATTGCAACTGTTGCATTTCCAGTAGCAGTAGCTCTAAATCTCATTCTTCCTCATGACACTTAACCTGCAGTAAATGAATGGTGTGCATCATCTTTTCCTCCCAAACAGCCAGACTTTATAAGATGACATACTGAAGTGCTGACTCAGGCCTTCTTAATTTTGACTTTTACTGGTAGGGGCTGCTTCAGACATCTTCCTTGGGAAAGATACACATCATGCCCATCTTCAAGAATAGGATGAAGTGTCTTTGTAGTGGCATAATGATTGCCCCACCAATTGTGATCCAGAAGAGGTGCTAGGTCAGTACAGCAATGCAGGAGATGTTTTTCATCCTTCCTTTTCTTTTTTATTCTGAGTTCAAGCACATTCAGTTAGCAGTGACAAGGGCTTGTGCTTCTCTTTTTGTCATGAGAAGGCTATTCCCATAACCAGCTTGGAGAAAGGTTGATGCCACCTCTCTCATTGAGAGATCACAAACTCACATGCTCTGATTGATTTCAGGCTTCATCTGCACGACTACACATGTACCAAACAGACCTTTCAGTTTCTTTTGGAGATCTTAGACCAAAATAGATGGTTTGAGTTCTCATTAAATCAAAGCGTTAAATACATCTATATGAAATAGCCTACCTCCCTTAAGAGCATAGATTATGGTTCCTCATCAATTAGATCCACTCAGTGATTACACTATCCTCTATAGGAAGTAAAGTTATCAACTGTGATATAAAAACTCAAAGCAAGACACTTCACATTTTTGCTCTCATTTGTTATTTAAGACATTGGTCTCTTCATGCTACATCAACCATACATAATAAATCATTTTAAAGGATATTTTAATATCTATTCCAGTAATCTGCATTGGCATCCTCTGTGACACTATATTAAAGCCAATAAACACATGTCTATAACCAAGAATTGCTGTAAGAGCACTTGGCGTTTTGACTGGGGTATCAATTCTGTCTTTGTGTGCAAGAAAAAAGGGTATTTATTTAGTTGTGTTTCCTTCTCCTGAGATCTGCAGCTCATGCTATTCCCGGTCATGCTCCACAGGAGCATGCAAACTTGTGTTCAGCTTGGAGCGCCCCAGTTCAAAAGAAGACATTGACAACAAGAATGAGTGTAATGGAGGGTCACCATGACAGTCACAGCACATGCCTTGAAGAGAGAAGAAACTGAGAGAAGCAGACTTGCTCATCCTGGAGAAGAGAGAGTTCAAGGAGATCCTATTGTTGTTCACAACTTCCTAATGTGGTCTAGAGAAGAGAGAGACAGACGATTTTCAGAAATTGGCATGGGTAGGCTGAGGGGTAGCATATACAAGTTGCAACAAGGGGAATTCTGATTACATGTTAGGAGAAAGAGACCATCATAAGGGGCACCATGGAACTGGGGGTCTATGGTAAAGTTCCTGTATTGACAAAAATGTATTAATTGGAAGAAATGTACGTGAAACACTAGGGATCACACAACTTACTTTTCTCTCCCTTTATTAAGATTTCTAACTATGTGCTATACACTTCCTGTTTGTGTTGTATTTCTGCAGTTGGTCTACCTTTAGCCTTTCCATCTCCTAAAATGACTTGTTGATAAATCACAGAAGCTTGTACGTACTGGATTTTGTATCTAAGTTGCCTTTCAATATCCTGGTTTTCTGAAGGCACACTCAATATAGTGCAATTTGGTAACTTTTTTTTTTTTATTCCTGAATAACATGTATAAAAGCCAAAATGCTTTAAGCAAAATTTTAGACTTATGAAGAAACATATTAGAAATACCACATAGAAACTGAAATTCAGAGAAGCTTGACTTTATTAGACAATTAATGATTCACATTCATAAAGGTACTACAGCAACAATTTTGGTTTTCATCAGGAATAAATAATCTTGATCAGAGCTGATGAAGAATGATTTATAGATTAGATAACAACTAAATGACTTCTACTGCATTCATGAAAAGTTTTCTTTTAAAAAGTTTTCTCTGTATGAATATCCTGTAGGCATTTTCTCATTTGACAACTCTATTCCCATAGAAGTAAGATTTGTACAGTAGGAGTGGGTTGGTTATGACAGTTTGAATAGGAGAGTGGCATTAGCATTTTGGTTATTATTTCCCTCTTTAAAAGGATTTTTTTTCACATTACTACTGCAGACAAGTGTGCAAAGAAACATTCATAAAAAGAAATAAGTCTTTAAAATAGAGATTATTCTGAAATAAGAACTTTGGTTCTAACAGTGATTTCTTTGTGGATAATAAAATAAGAAAAAAATCTCCCTTCTAGACATTTCTTCCTTGGTTTAAAAGTGCAAGAGAAAATTTTTTGCTCCCTTAGATACTTTTTTTTTCCTATGGTTTCACATAATTACTTGGTGCATACATTATGACAAACGATTCCACCTTAGTATCAACTTCGACAGTTTCATGTTCGACAGTTTCATTTTCTTTTTCTTTTCCTCGCCAGCATAAACTACACAGATAAATCAGAGATTAATATTACATATTTTGCTGCTTTATTGCTATATGACACATGTAGCTGAGAGTGAAGAATAGTGCAGGATGAAGAATTTGTAAACTAAAATAAAGTTTCTGCCATTGTGAGATTTCTGATCTTGGACTTATGCATAATAATTTTGGTTAAAGCTCCAGTCTTTTTTCAGTATATTTATATCAGTATATTTGTCAATCATACATACTAAAAACTCATATTAGCAATCAAGATTTCATAAAGAATTTCAGTTACACAATTTAATTCTTCCTTATTAAAGCAGGTGCAGATGAAAAAAAGATATAATAATGTGCAATCTGAAGGAAGTACTTCACTTACCATTAATATTACAAAAACTGAATATTAAAGAAAAAGTGATGTAATGAAAAAGAAAGGAGAAAAAAAAGAATAACTTACAATTAGGCTAATTCTAGGAAGACTTAAAGTTTTATTTCTTCTGTGTATTTAATTAATTGAACCATTTTTTAATACTTTCAATTTGGATATTAAGTTTAATAATGGGTGATTTCTCTACAGAAAAGATGTTTCATCATTTATTAAAAGACATCATTTATTAATGGGGATATGAGTGCTTAACGATTAGCCCTCAGTTTCTCTGCACAGTATCAGACAAAAGCAATACTCCCTTGGTATCTATGATTTTACTCCAGGTGAAGTTTCATTATTGCATTTTTATTTACTTATTTGCAAACATAAAATAAAACTGAAAGACCAATATGGTAGGTGAGACTACCAGTTTGACTTCTACAAATGGGTCTTTCTGAAATTTGTAGTGATTGACAATGAAATAATGAAGATATAAGTAATATATAAAGGAAAAAAAAACATTTTGTAACTCTATGGTATAGAGGAATTATGCTAATCTCTACATAAGGCACGCCTCAATTGACTTGCAGACTCCATGACTTACCTACATAGAGCAGAAGTTGTAACAGCCTAGTTGCCAAGGCACTCAGGCAAGAAAAACCTCGACAGCCTTCCATTTAATTGACAAGCTGCTCAAGAAAGCTAAATCAAAATAAATCAAAAGGAAATAGTGAAAGACTTTGGGAATTATGATTTATTCTGAGATGGTAAGTGCAAAAAGAAAATAAAAAAGAGAGAAATAAAGCAATTTAACAGAATCACTAAGATGCACAAAATAAACTGAGAGTGGCATGATATGATAGATAAGCTAGACCTGAATAGAATTAAGTGTCCAAGCAAATATGTGTTTATAAATATTGAGTTCAACAACAAATTTCTTTTAAAGTTCTCCCTTCAACACAGTGACCTTTTCAGGAGCATAAAAATGGATACATTTGTGAGCCAAGATTTACAGACATCAGCAATTACTTGTTCTTGATGTTCTCTGTCTCTTGTAGAACAAGAAAATGAATAAAGGAATATTTTTTATTCTGTAGATATTTAGTTGTTACCTGGCATAATTATTGCTTATATTTTTTTTGTCCACCGAGGCATGCAAGGCTTTTCCTCAAAACTACTTTCCAGCTAGTCAGCCTCGCCTCTGTCCTATTCGTAGTGACCTTTCAGTGATCTCCACCTCCTCGCTCAACACTCTTGAGTGCATCCCATCAGGTCCTGTTGGCTTCTGTGTGTCCAGTTTGTTTAAATGTCCCCCAGTTTCACCGTTCTCTGTCAAAGGAAAACATTGCTTCCTTCTTTCACCTCTGGTTTCAGGGGACTGGGACTGCTGATGGCAAACATTCCCAGTAAAGACAGGAGAGAAGAAGGTATGTAATACTTTTCCCTTTTCCATTACCTTTTGTCACTGAAGTTCCTGCCATAATCAATAGTGTGACCACAGTTTCTATACTCTTCCTTTTGTTGCTGATAGACCTTCAGAAGTACTTCTTGCTGGCACTCATGCCCCTTGCCATGTTTAAATCCAGGTGAGCTTTGGCTTGCTAATACCATGCCCTTGCATGCTCGAGCAGCGTGCCCCCCTTCCTCCAGGATCTTGTCTACTTACTTACATGTTTTCCTTTCCTTATGTGCTTCCTTTCTGTGCTTGAGCTTTGCTAGATGTTCAGCAAAGATCTAGTCAATCTCTTTCCTGTCTTTCCTGCTCCCAAACTACTCCCAAACTACTGATCTCCTCTTACATCTCCTTTACTCGGAGACATATCATCACACACCTCCTGCAGGCCAGGATCTCTCTTCCATGCAGATATGTCTGTATTTTAAAGGTGGACAGTTGAATTTGATGGAAAGGAGAAGACAGAGCTTGTTAAAAGCTGCTAGAGCTTCCATAAAGTCACAGCACTTCTCTCAGAATATTTCCATTCAAAGTTTGCTCAGTACAGAAAGCAAACTCTTTGTTGATTCGAGATATAAATTCATATATAGTTCTCTGGATAGAAACCAATTTATACTCCTCTGTTTGCTTCCATGGTACTAAAAGAATGAAAGGTGGACTGGAAGTGAATGGGCATAAGTAGGCAAAATGTACAATATTGTGATTATTTTGGCTATAGTTATTATAATACATATACTGGAATTATTCTCTGGCATTGAATCTAGCTGGCAACAAGAAATTCATGGTCAAACTGTTAAGCTCTTTTACCCTGCAAAAGAGAATGGCTGCATCCAGACTGAGAACTATCCTTGACCTATTCTAACTCCCATACTGACCTGAAATTATCTGGAAGACTATTTGACCTGGCACAGGACTGCAGAAGGTACTGTCCTAACATTATTTTATGGTTCGTATTACCAAGTTCCGTGTCTATGAACATACACTCAAACTCTCTTGGTTACAATGGCTTGTGCATCGTTCTCTTCTGGACTTAATCACCAATAACTGATTGCTACGTGCTTACTGGTTTAAACAGCTTTCAAGGACAACAATTTCTTGAAGATGAGTCAAAATTAGAATGGTATAGCTGGATTGCAAAGCCTCATGCAAATCCAGTGAAGAAAGCCACTAGTATTTCCTCACATATTAATAAACTCTAAATTAGGTCTGCCAAACATATGAAGAGAAAATATAAGAAAACTTATGGCAAGGTACGAAGCAAAGCAGTATATGGAAATATGCATGAAATGTACATAAACAATGTACGCATTCCAAGCTCATAAACACTTTTCTCATGCAAAGATAGTTCTTAGTATCTTGTTCTTACTTGCTGTAGATTTACTGGGGAGATGGAAGCCCTCTTAACCTTCCTTCACTATCAGCAAATATAACTTAATTATGTAAAATCAAGGCCTTTCTCCCCTACTAATTAGTACCTATTTTAACCAATTTATTCTTATATTCAGTAATAGTTTCCAATTCAAATTTCACAATGAAGTAAATCATTATACTAGTTCCGTGCCACTATATATATATATATATATATATATATATATATATTTACACATTTTGAAATTTTGTTTTTTTCTTTTAATAAGAGGAAAATAAAGACACAATATGGAAAGCCTATCAAAATTTATGGTGAAAAATTATAAATTTACTGGAAGTTAGCATCAGTCAATGTTAGAACATCAAATAATTTACTTTGTACAACTATAGCAATTTTGTTAAGACATATGGGTAGTAGATAAAGAAAATGTTTTATCAAGAAAGCAAATGGTTACCCTTCTGTGAACCCACTAAATAAAATAAGCTAAAAGAACATAAGATAATGGATGAAAGATAGCTGGAATTATCATCTTGTCTATGGTAAAAGCTTCCGAGCAAAAATCTGAAACTGGTGTAGCTATTGGCAAAGCTCCAACTGATGTCAATAAATCTGGAATGTTTCCCTAAGCCATTGGAGATCAATAAGAAATACATCTTAGCTCAGTGAATAGAAACATCCTTTGATTATCCTTAAAGAAAAGAAAAAGTGACTGAGAAAGACTTTTTAAAAAATAAAAAAAAAGAATACACTTGATATAAATGCTGCAGCTCATTTGCCTTTCTGCTGAAACGTATTTTCACACCTACAAGTTAAATTAAATCTATGCATTTTTGCATCATGTATTAGTGCATATTTTTTGGGAAAAGTGCTATTTTTAACTTTAGAGCAGATGGGCCATTAGATATGGTTAGTTCAGTTTGAATAATGCAAATGTAATAATAGATTGATGAAGAATAAAAGAGGATTTTTTTTTCTACAAACTTTTTTTTTTAGTGACAAGAACAGTACCTTATGTACTGCTGAAAATTCTGTTTGTCATTGGTCAATACTGATACATATTTTCTACGTTAAAAGATATTCCAATTAACAGAATCTTCCATTTTGGGAAATGAAGAGAAATGTATACGCAATTTAATCCATACCTTGGAGTATTGGAGTAAACCTTGGAGGAGTGCTTTAGATAGCTCATAGCCCCCTTTTTTTTGTATAGTACAATAGGCAACTCTTCCAACCATCTCATTCATTAATAATATTGTAAAACATATTTAACAAGCAAAAAATAAACAATAAAGGGAATTTCAAACTGTTGGCAGAGTTCATATGTCGGGTAAAATTGAAATCCAAACTCAAGAGAATGTCACCACAAAAGCATGAAATAATATTCTATACTGTGGCATAAACTGTCATCATCAATTCATCTCCACACATGAACAAGTCAGAACATCATATTCATTAGTTACCTGATTTCCTCAAAAAAAGGTAATAGAAATGGTAACCACATTTTCACTGTTGGAAAATTTGGAATTAAAAGGGAAAAAAAACCCAAGTGCACTGAACTGGAAAAAAAAAAAATTCACTTACTCTTGAATTCTTGGTGAAATAAGAGATGTTTTTGGCTTGTGGAATCTGAAAATGAACAAGCCAGAAGTGAAAGTCATGCTACGAGTTTGCAAAGTTTGTCTTTGCCAATAGTAAAACTAGTAATATCAAACTCAATATTTTATAACCACTTATATTTTATCTATTCATGCAGAAAATTATTGGTTATGATTTGTTTTCCTGTGGATAATATTTAGTATAGGAAAATTTGCATTCATATATTACACAGAGGCACCATTTCATTAATTTAACAAAGTGCAGAACTTATTTTCTAATGAGAAAAAAAGATCCTGACCATAGCATTGGATCAAAACTGAGGACCCTCCTGGAGACAAATCAGGAATCTAATGTGCAGGAGTTAAGTGCTATCAGAGATGGATATGGTATTGATGAAGATGAAAGAAATGACTTACCACATACAACTTACTTACAGCATAGCTCCAAGATTCATTCACGAAACAAGACCAGAGAAAAGTTTGAAGACAGGTACAGCTGTTATGGCCTAAGTCATTACACAGTCCCAGTCTGAACTTAAATAGGATTCATTGGCCCAAGATAGTGGGGTCCCAGGTGAGCTTTCAGGGCTACTATTGTGAACTCATATCTCTGACTTTCAGCTTCTTCATCATACCAAAGTTCTATCCTATTTATCTATTTTATATCATCTTCAGCATGAGCAAAATAGCTAAAGTAGGTAGGGGTGACTTTATAAAAGCAGACAACTGAGTCTGTTACCCAAACTTGACATCTAAATGTTGAACAAATTCATATACTGAGAAATACCTGATATCTCCAATTGATCTGCATCCTGGCTTTGTAGAGAACAATGATTCACAAACATAAATAATAAAAATATTTAATGAAATTAACTTCTCTTAATCTCATAATTTTCTGGCAAGTATTTGTAAGAATTCTTCTTTCTTGTCTTACTACTTTTCTTGTTAACAGGAGGTGAGAGGTTTGTGCTGTTTGTTGAGAAATCTGGTGTAGACAGAAAAGCTTCTTCATTCTGCATCATTCATACTTGGGGACAACATGAGAAACTAATAAAAACATGAAATGAGCTCTTTTTTTCCCCACCTTACATTCTCAATATTGCAATAAAAAAAAATGGAAAAACTTTTAATAAACTTGCTCTCTTTTTTTTGAGTCTTAGCAGAGCTTTATCTTCTTCTGCACCCTGTACAGGTTTTTTTTTGTGATGAGGAATATTTGCCCTGGATTGCTTGTATCATGTCTCCAGAGGAGAAGGTGCCAGTGTTTTACTGCCAAATTAAGGATCTCACCTTTGCAGGTTTTACTTTGCTCTCTGTGATTACAGAATTGTTTATGAAGTAGGAAAGGTATAAAATTTCTCTGATAGTACAGGAAGCAGTACAACCCTGAGAACACAGAGATCTACTATTCATAAATAAGAAGAAACTTGGGACACAGGTATGTAAAGTTGTGGACACCATCTCTTCAGAACAGAATAGGGTGGCTGAGGTGAAATCTCTTTCTAATGAACCAAAATTAGATTGAAGCACTATTTTAGGATCACAGACATTTATAGGAGGCCTCTGTTGTATTTGGAAGAGCATTTTTTAGTGAAAAGTACATTCAAATCAGTAAAACGAAAATCTGAAGTAAACAAACGCCTCCACTACAACTGTCTGTAACCTCCAAGATATCAAAGACAAAACCAACAGTTAGGCTCTGATATGCTTAATGCTTATAGAAGCATGACAAAGATATTCCTCTGACTTCAGCTTGAAACTGGTGTGGGTGGGAGAACAGTTGCACTTTTGGCTTTCCCAAAGCTCTTTACTTTTGCTCCATTTTAGTTAAGCACAGCCCTCTTATGTGCCTCTAAGGAGTAAGCTGTTGCCATTTCCTCTAGTTTAGAGAGAGAAAGAGGAACCAACTCTAAATCACAAAGTACAGAAAACAGTGATTAGCAGTCTGGAGCTTCTGTCCATCCGCCTCATTCTGTCACAGGGACGCCAGATTCTAAGAAAAATCATGCAGTGGGAGGAACTCAAGAAGCTGAAATCAAGTTTTTGCAGGTAAAGGATCCTTTTCAGTTTATCTTCATTTAGTTCCCAGGAACTCCATTGCACCCTAATTCACAATACTTCAACATGCATAAACAGCTCCAGGATATTCATGTTCAAGCTGCCCCTGGTGTGCTTTCTGTGTGCCTCTGACTACAGCATTCTGGATTTAATACACTTTTAATAATGTTTGTTTTTTATAAGTTGCTTATTCCATGTACCATCCAAAATTATGGATCAAAAGAGGCTTATGGAGATGCTCTGACACAGCAGCTGCTAAATCATTTCTTGCAACTAGATCCATTAGTGGAGTGTTATTTGATTATATCTAGTGTTATTATTCTCCAGCTCACGATAGTCACTAGTTTCCTTCCAATTTGCCTTAGCTATAAATACAAAACAGGAGGAAGAAAACAATCTTGCCTTTGTGACACACACTGAATTTGGCACTGTATGTACAGCATGTTTTAAACACAATTCCCTTGGAAGCTAGCGATTAGCAGATGTCAATGCCCAGTTTGCCAAGACAAAGACTAGAGACCTTCACACTAACAATCTGGATTTTAAGTAGGAAAGAAAATATTTTCCAACCATTTTACCTCTCTTTGTTTCCTAATGTGGCTGTAGGATTCAATTGGAACAGCTATGCTGAAAAATCAGATTTTTATCAATTTGGCATTTGTCTAGGAAAAATACAACACAGGGACTTAAGTGTAGAGCAGGACAGACAGCTTTAATACGCTAGCTTTGCAACAAATAGCACTTAAAATGGACGTGCTTTGCATTCTGCTTGAGCTGGGAAAATGTTGAATCCCATCATGGGATTAATTATGTGCTCTTTGCTGGAGGAACTGTTTGCTCTCAAAGGAGGAAGCCAAAACCCGAATATCATGGGGCTATCTACATGCACTGCATGATTCCTTAGAAGCTGTGAGGCCCCTAAGTACTTAGTCTAACAGCTTCTGGACTTTTCTAGGGCCTGCTGCCACTAAAATCCTAGAATCATTGAATTATTCAGGGTTAAAGGGACTTTGATAGGTCTGTGGTCTAATTTCCTGCTCAAAGCAGGGTCAAGACTGAATTTGTAATGTGTTCCTTAGGTTTGAGTCTTGAAAAGCTCCAAAGACAGAGAGTATATAACCTCTTTGGCAACAATTTCCAGTTAGCACTCTCATTTTATATATATGTATTTCATTCTTTTAAAAATAAGGCTTTTTAATTTTATCATACGTGGATTCACAGCCTGGAATCTCTCTTGATTTCTTGTATTTACATCGCTTTTTAAGAAGAATACTGATGATTTCCTTTTAAAATACAATCAGGGAAGGATGCCATGCTTTTCCTGGTTCGGTGCTGTAATTTAATAGGAAATTCAGGATACTGAAAGCCGTTATTCATTTCCCTCTTTATCTTCACAAACTACCCAGTTTTTCCAGTGTTAGGATATTGAGGAAAATAAGAAGGTGTACAAGTCTTTGTAAGATTTTTGTGAAGACTTTTGGGGGCTCACTACCCTAAGAGTCTCCTTTGGAGGTCTTATGCCCGCAATAGTGACTGTTTAATGATTTTTTCTCTAAATATTACTGGGAGAGTCACCCATCTCTGAGTCTACCTCCTAGCAAATAGTGAGGAAGGTGAATCTAGTTCTCTGACAACTTTACAGTTTGCTTTTAATCTTCAAAATACTCTCACACACAAGTTTCTCCAGACTTTTAATTAAGCCTGTCAATAATTCTTGTCCTTCTATTTTTGCTTTGCCTCTTCTGGAATAATGTCCAGATGTGGAGAAAAATAAAATAAAAAAGTCTAATGACTATATGTGCTGAACTTCCTTAAAGTGAGAAAAAAATCCTTCTCTCACCTTCTCCCACCTACATTTTAATTAGGAACAGCATGTCTGTGTAAAAATGAAGAGTTTAAAAATATTTTGGGAAAAATAATCAAAACTGTTATTTACAGCTAGGCAGAATAGTCATCTTATAATAATGATAAATAATAAAATAATAATGCTACATTAACATTTCTGATAAGTTTTCAGGCTGCAGATGGCGTTTCTGATGAAAGAAATATGAGATAACTTCTCCAAAAGGTTGTATTGATTAGTATTTATTTTTATCTCTCAAAGGTGAGTATAGAAGTATTATAAAAGTATTACTGTGATTTAGTAACCTCTTATCAACATTTTGCAAAACTTTAAGCTCTAACTTAGTTTACAAATCTCTATAAATCCTTTTCAAGAAGTGTCTCCTGATGCTGCAGTTGTTTTCAATGTGTTCCCTCCAACACTTACTACTCTGAAGCATAAAAAAAACCCTTTAAATTCATTTCAGTCCAAGGCAGTGTATCAAATACAAGCTATTTGTAATGTATACGCTTAATGACAAGCATACATACATAGATATTTTACTGAATGGTGACAGCAAGATTGCAGGGCAGGAAAATATATATAAATAATAAGTATTTAAGTGTTTCCATGAGTTTCAATTATTTTTTCTTTTTAGATTTTTATACTGGATAAGATAGGGAAACAGAAACAGCTAAAAGGCCATAGTATTAATAAATTGTGTCAAGGTCCAAGATATGCTTTCCTTACTAATTAACCTATTACTGTTTCCCCTGATGTTATTTAAAGTGTCATTGCTACCTCCAAAAATGCTTTAAATTTCTCAGAATTATAGTATATGTCTTATAAAAGGTAAATAAGCTTCTCCATAGAAACTCCATAGCCTTCATCCTTGGAGTTTTTTGTGATCTAATGCCAAAGACTGCTTTGAATTGGAGTTTGGTCCACATGACCATCTGAGGTCCCTTCCAATCCAAAGTATTATATCACAGAATCACAGAGGGAGTTTGTGGAGTCTCCTTCTCTGGAGGTCTTCAAAACCCGCCTGGATGCCACCCCATGCCACATGCTTGAGCAGGGAGGTTGGACTAGATGATCTCTAGAGGTCCCTTCCAATCTTGAAGATTCTGTGATTCGATGATTCTATTCTAGCTATGGCCTCACACGAGCTGAGTAGAGGGGCAGGATCCCCTCCCTTGACCTGCTGTCAACACTCCTCCTGATGCAGGTCAGGATCCCATTGGCCTTGCCTATGAGGACACTGCTGCCTCATGGTTAACTTGCTATCAAGTTTCCCAAACCCAAGTTTCTCTCTGTGGAGCTGCTCTCCAGCAGGTTAACCTGTATTCCTTATTGATGCCTGGGGATGTTCCTCTCCAGGTGCACGACCCTGCACTTGTCAGTATTGAGCCTCATGAAGTTTCTGCCTGACCAATTCTCCAGCCCTGTCCGGGTCCCATATGAGTCTATTCTATATTTTTTTTTCATATTATACATGAGTAGTCATGAAAATCATCAGCAGAGAGAAGAGGATAAAGGTACAGTCATAAAATTTTGCTCAAAATGTGTCTCCATCCGTGATTTTTTTATATCTCTCTGATATCATTATAAATGAGAACCTTATATTTCACTCCTCTGAAATTTTCAGCTATCTGTTTCCCACAAGTTGTGAGTCCATGTGACCAGTTAATAAGGAAGCTGGTGGAAGCATTCATATTGATTTCAAAAGAAATTGAGTTAAGTTGTGAGAGGGAGGAAGGAACCTGACCTTGAATAGAAAGGCCACACAGCTGAGACCACAGTATATGTGCCTAAACCATGCTGGTCAGTGCTTGGGAAGAAGGGCTGGAAAATATAGTTTATTTCAGTACCCCATACCCCTAAGCAGGCTGAATATTTAGTAAATTTATTTTATATTAACATCTGTTTCTACTCATTCCTTTTCCAGCTTCTCTTCTGCCTTCTCGCGTTGTGGAGAGTAAGGAAGTCCTTGTTTTGCTCCAAGGACTTTTACTGAATTAATACCATGTAGATCTGTGTTCCTCAAAAGTAGTCTTTTCCAATTAGTGCCCCAGAAGATATTATTTCTTTAGCACTGAATTTCCAGTACAGTCAGAAAAAAGAATAGAATTATGCTCAATATGATGCATAAATATAGGTCCAGAAAATAAAGCCCAGTAAAATATAGTTCACAGTAGAATGTATATTTGTGATGTTTGGAAACATCCTACCCATTTTCTCACTTTCTTTTTTCTTTCATTTAGCTATGCTAACAGCAACTTTTTGATATTCTACTCAGTGCAACATAACAAAAAAGTAATTTTAAGTGCTATTGGCAGGGTGCTACCTCTAGTAATTAATTTAGACTGTCTAGTGATTTATGAGTGTTGTCTCTTTGTATACAGGGTTATGATGCACTTAATAATGTTAATTGATTAAATCAATCAGGCCAGATAATTTTATTCAGCAGGAATATTCTAAAATATTTAAAGACAAAGTGAGCTCGGAATAGGTTTAAAAAATTCTTTCAATAGAGTGTTTATCAGAAAAAAATGCCATGGCATTGTAGTTCAAGAGAGATGCTGCCAGGATATTCCAGGATTAGACTCCATAAAATTCCAGTACAGAACAATTAAAAAAAAAGATATATCAGCAACATTGTAATTATCCATCAGAAAGCATTGCCTTTCTCTGACAATGTTACTGCCTGTGACTTTGCATTTGGCATACTACAAATATGTAAATGGCTGAGTTAGGAAAAGTGTATGAACAAGACTTTTTTAAAAATCCTTTTTTTCACTAGGATCGTTATGCTTTTATAGCACCATGAAAAGATTTTATGACTCGAAATGTGATTTAGGAATTTTTAGAAAACCATCTAAAAATTACTATTCATAGAAATCCACTGAGCTTGAACATAGAAGTTCTAATATCTGTAAGCACCCAATTTCTATTCTAAAATTCTAACTTAAATTTGTATCCAGAAATGCAAAGGTGCCAAAAGAGATCCAGTAATGACCTTTTCCACTACTAACTTCCTATTATGGAATCAAGCTGAGGGTTTTAGAGCATACCTTTTATAGGCTGATAGGGTTCCTCCTAACTGAAGGTTCAGATCCCATTTTAAAAATAGACACAATCAGCAAGTGTAATCATGCTTCTTGCCCATTTTTTGTTCCTTTTTATGTAATAGCTAGTGCTGAGAGTTCTTGCAGAGGGCTAAATGATGGCTTCAGTTTCCTTCCATCTCTGAGAAAGCTCAAGCCTTGTTTCATCATTTTCATATGAGCATGCCACTGAACTGAAAAAGATTTATGGGAAGATGGAAGAAAGGAGGTCCCATCTTTCCTGTATAAGCTGGGCCAGAAAGGACTTCCTGTGCAGAAAAGATGTTCTGTTTTTCCACCTGAAAAGATTATATCTCATCCTCTAGGAAACTCCTTAAATATTCTTTTGTTGTTAAAGTCATGTCACTGTGTAGAAAATAATTAAAGATTCATCGGTGGTAAAAAACCATGCAGAGAAAAATTATATCCTGGCAACTTAGCCCTTGAACCTGGGGGAGGATGGGCAAGAGAGAGGGAGTTTTTTCTTTTTCCGTAAAGGAAAAGCAAGTTGTATTGTTTGAGGAATCAAGACACAGAGGGGAGAGAACTCCTCTAGGATTGTGTATAGGCTCCTGAGAACTCAAGGGTTTGCCAGCTCTTTGCTACTTTTCTACATGAGGAGATGTCCTCAACACTTGAAATATGGACTATGTAAGATAAAGGATTTGGGGCTTTACAAAGGGGAGGCTCTACCTAGGAAATTGGAAGTATTATGTTAAGGACTATCTAGAAAATCATGGCAGTCAGGAATAGTAGCAGAAATGAGGCAAAGGGGTAGTGAAGTCATGTTGTCTAACATTTCAAGGTTGGATTACTGCAAGAAGCCATGATCACAGAAATCTATTTTCCCAAACAATACTTGGATGCCCACACAATAGTTTTGTCATTTTTATGTTGACCATTATTATTTCATTGTTTTCTTTTTTTGCCTCAGCTGTTTCTTTAATTTATCTTCTTTTTACCATCTTATTCTTTGATTCAAGATCCTTGGAGGGTCTTCTATTACATGCAGCACATTGAAGCTCTGTCTCACAGGTGCTCATTTTCAGTAAATAATTTCTGAATGATATATTAGATAAGGGATCCTTTCAATACAAGATATGTTTTTATTTAATAATGATGTAAATTTCAAAGACAGAACACTGATCATTGGTAATATTCTCCTATGTATAGTCTTAGAGTGACTTTTGGTTAAAAATATAATGCAAAGCAGCTGCATTGCAGAGCAGAATCCAGACTCTGAAACAGAAAACAATGCTACTGTTATATATTCACTCTTAGCAAAATACCAGCACATACAGCATATGAGAGGCATGATACAGCTGCTTTGCAGTCTGACTAGACTCTCACATAATCATTTCTCTTCAGAAGCCCAATCTTTGTTTTATATCCGTATGTTTATTAGAGTTTGTTTCTGAATGCATAAATATCACAATGACATTAAATTTAAATTTATTTGGATTTTAAAATCAACAAGATTAACATTTAATGAGAAATATTTGTCAAAATATCCTTCAATAATTCATGGTGCAATCACAAGACTTGCATAACATTTGCACATAATTTGTGTAAATATTGCTCTATTTTTTACTTCTGTAGGCAACCAACATTATTTTGACAGATCAGCTTAGAAATCTGGAAAAAGTGTGCTAACATATTATGGCAAGTAAAGGAAAAATACTTTGTTAGCTGTATAGAATATAGTTCTTATTTCTTAAGTGCTGATTTATTACTCTTATTTGAGCACTTACTTTATGTTTCAAAGGAAATTTTAAGCTAATAAAGATCAATAGATTTACTTGGAAGCAGCTAACAGTCTTCCAAAATGTGAATGTAAAGAACAGAGATTTTATTCAGTGTCTCTCAGTATGATTTTGCTGGATTGGCTGCTGGTTAAACTTTCTCATGACTTTCAAAACTAGAAAGCATAAAACTGCAGATTCATAAATTTGATCTGGGTTTTATAGACATTTCTTTGCTAGAGAACACAGATAATTTGAATCCTGATGTATTCCCTACCTGTAATTTTTATGGGGTAGTGTTGTATTTGAATTAGATATTATTTAAATTTTATTGACCAGGTAAGCATAAAAGAAAAATCTGATTGATTGTAATGCCTCAAAGTGTTCTGAGTACACAGCAACTAGTATGAAGATTATTTATTAAAACAGGCAGTGCTCTATAGACTCTGCAATTACAAATTGCTTGCTGTATTAGGGGGATGAGTGGGAGGGAGGAGGATGAGGCCAGCCTCTTTTGGTGGAGGATGGTGGCCAGGAATAGGACAAGAGTAAATGGCCACAAACTAAAGTTCCACAGGAACTTAAGGAAAAAATCCTTGAGAGTGAGTGTGACAGAACCCTGGAACTGGTTGCCAGGAGAGGTTGTGGAGTCTCCCTCTTCAGGGATCTTCAAAACCTACCTGGATGCAATCTTGTGCCACATGCTGTAGGTGACCCTGTGTGTGCAGGGATACCTGTGTGTGCAGTTGGACCAGATGATCTCTAAAGGCATCTTCCAACCTTAATGATTCTATAACTCTCAGATAACATCCAAGTATTGGCTACCTGGAACCTAGGATTGAGGTTGCAGCTTGGCTGCATGATGTGGCTCAGGCACCCCTCATTTCTCTTCAGTTATATGGACAGGAAAAGCATGGTAGGAGGAAAAGGGAATTCAAAAAAAGGGGCTGTTGGAAATGACAGAGTCCTCAAATAGATAGATAGCCCATGGAAGGAAATTCCCTTAGGACACAATACAATGGATCCAGAGGGCTTTAGGAAATTAAGAAATAATGAGAAAATGTTTTGCTGTTGAATTATACTATGCTAAATCTTGGGAAGTGGGATGGTGACAAGGAATTGAGGAGTCGAGCGAAAACAAGGAAGTAATAAACATTTTGTTTCCCTGAGGTTTGAAGCAGTTCTGGGTGGCTCTGTCCCAGGGTCAGAAGTCAATTGGGCTGGTTGCTGAAGTGAATCACTACCTGAGTCATCCAAGATGGCAGAATTCAATTTTATTTTAAGTTACAAACCTAAGTAGTAGATAGCATTTCTATAGCACCTTTTGCTGTAGGATCCCAATTATTGGATTAAGTGATAAACTAAGTGATCTTATGGCAAATTATCAATCTTTTGAGTGGCAGTTAACTAGCTGTGCCAGCACATGAAATAACACAGCCATCCTCACAAAATCACAAAGTTGTTGAGGCTGGAAGGGACCTATAGAGATCATCTAGTCTAACCTCCATGCTCAGACAGGCACACCTAGAGCATATGGCACAGAATGGCATCCAGGCAGGTTTGAAGGCCTCCAGAAAAGGAGACTCCACAACCTCCCTGGGCAGCCTGTTCCAGGGCTCTGTCACCCTCACAGGAAAGTTCTTCCTCACATGCAGATGAAACTTTCTGTGTTTTAGTTTGTACCTGTTACCCCCTTGTCCTATCACTGGCCACCACTGAGAAGAGTCTGGCCCCGTCCTATTTACATTTGCCCCTCGGGGATTTGTATAGGTTGATCAGACCCTTTCTCAATCTTCTCCAGGCTCAATAGGCCTGCCTTGCTTTCTTCATGCAAGGCCAGCTCACATTCTTAATCTGAAAGCATTTCTCTGGAAATGAAGCTGGTTTAAAATCAATGTAGTACTGACTAGAGTGATAGAGCTAGTCAGGTGCAAGTGGCTCTGCATCTTTCTAAGGTGATGAAAGATTTTAATAGCCAAGAATAGATTTTCAACCTCCTGAAAGGTAGATTGTAATTACAAGACAAGTGACAATGCTGTGCACTATCTATCTGACATGTAAGGAAGAACCTGGCAGTGCATAGTGCAAGTCTAAGCTGACTAAGATACAGAGAAGTGTCAAGGGAAGGCATGCAAGGCCCATATTGAAGAGTGTAGAGTACATATTAGTCTTACACTCAGGCAACTATACTAAACTTTTGCACTTGTAGGATGTTTACCACTGCTTTTATAGTCTTTCAGAAGCACAAAAAGTTACATATTGATCATTTTTCTTGTCCTAACATTCCTATCCACGTCAAAGGAACTACTCGTATGAGAAAGATAATGATTTAATCAAAAAAACTTCACATTTATCTCAGCAAGTATTTTTACCACTTGTACAAATGAGAACTCTAAGATATGGAAATGCTAAAGTGTTAAAAAGCTTCCACTACATGCTTGGAGCAAAATCCTTAAACTCTGGCCTGTGAGAGCACAAGCTCATAGGGTGCATTTAGGAATTGTGATGGAATAGACCCATTGCTAGAATTATTAGTTGATTTTGAAAGCCTGTGAAAATTAGTGAAGGAATTTTTCAATTGACTACCATATGCTTATTTCCTATCCCAACAGTGCTAATTATTACCTTCAAAGCAGAGTTCAGAAAAGCTACAATGTAAATATAAGATAGTATAAAAGATGTTAAAAAAGATTTATTGGTTGCTGATGGTAAATGATTTTTCCAGAGAGTGGTATATAAGGGCACTGTAGTGCATAGCCACTATTCCCTAAATGAAAAATAAAAATTCCTGCTGCTACTACTTTGTATTGTTAGACCTTAGTAAAACTTTTTGATTTCCTATTTATTTTTTAACAACACAAAGTAGTATTTTACTATTTGATTGGTTTAACAATACAAAAGCATCTGTTCCTGTCATCTAGAAACCTAAATGAGGATTACAACAGGAGGATTATTTGTAATCAATATTTGTTTGTAACAATTTATAAACTTATAAGTTGGTCAGACTCGGACCAGTTGACCAAGATGATTGATATTTTGCACACAATGTTATCATTGACTCAATTCAGATGATAGAATTGCTCAGAAAAGGAGAAAAGGATGACATAAGTGGCAGGTTACCAAAAAAGTCACGTACTTTTAAATGGTAGAAGTTTGAAACTGCATAAAGACCAAATCTGGATATGATAGAAACATTGTATAAAGGTGTAGAGAAGTCAGTAGAGACATTGAAAACTACAGCTAGTATATTATGGTTATGGTAAAGGTCTTGAGTCTGTTTATGTATATATGAGTTCTTAATGAACTCCATTCCATTGAAATGCTGTTTCCAATATCCTATTGCATTGATATTCTGCCATAGCGCGGAATTCTGTGACTCTCAGGCATTAGGGCAAATGCCTCATTGAATTCACATATAGACATCACAGAATATCCACAAAATCTGGAGTTCATGAAAATGCTAATACCTGGTACGTGAACACCTGAACTGGTGACTAAAAAGTGGTGCTGATCACAGGTACCATTGAAAGTGGAAAGAATGTGGCACCAGTGAACTGCTGTGTTCTGAACAAGGTCATGGAAGTAGTTAGACATATCAACCTTCAGGTTGTTCACAAGATCATTTAATTTGGAGCACAACTACAAAGCTTCTGTGACTGAGTATGTATTACTTAAACATGAACAACTTGATCCTGATCTAAACCTGATGCTAGCTACCCTCATTGATTGCTTTTAAAGGTCTGCTAGTAGTCTGTCCTAATCTAAGATAACCTAACACACAATGTCTCTATCCAAAGGATCTTCTTTTTTGTTTCCTGACTACTTCAGATCTTTGGCTAATTCAAGAGAAACAGATGTCTAAGAGAGCACACACATACTGATAATATTGTGGAGAGGGCCCCGTCTTTATAAAGAATGGCAGTCACTACTTTTGGGTCAGGACCTCCTGTTATCAAATGGTTACAAGTAGTTTTTAGAGCATTTAAAATCATAGACTTCTCAGAAATCTAGGCAGGCTTTAGCTTTTCTTTATGGATGGGATAATTAAAAAACATGTATAAATTACTTTGGAGATAGAGTTAGGACGGGCTACGAAAGTGAAGAAGAACCAGTAGGCACTCAGGGCTGAGACTTTAGTATACATGTGCCTTATATTGAGTATGAAATCACTTTTGCGGATTACAGAGAGAAACTGATGAGCCTTGATGAGTCATTCTTTTCTTTGAATCGTATCAGTTCCTATCTGATCTCAGGTAGATGGCAAGGAAATGTTTAAGGTGCTGCCTTTGGATGGAAAAGGAAAAGGTCTTTACGTACATTCTTAAAAACTCCTATAGCAGTATGTCAAGGTAGATTTCTAATCTATGGTTTTTTAGGATGTAAAGTGGATTATTAGATTCATCTTGAAGAAGTGCACAAATTCTCCCGTAAAGTCTCTCAGCCATCTTAAAAGCAATGCCTCAATTGCCTGCCCAGGCTTTTACATTGATTCTAGGAAGCATAGAATTGTAAAAGCTTTAGAGACAGTGAAGCTTCTTTTCCTTCCTCATTTGTACCCTGGCTTATATTTTGAAAAACCGAAAAAAATCATGAAGAAAATAATTATTTTCAATGAGATGGACTGAGATATTGCATGAGGGCTTTGATTTAAGTATGAATAATTTATCTCTCATCCTTATGCATAGATACGCATAAAGATAGATATGTAAATAAAATTCAATACAAATTTCCTTATTTTCTATTAAAATATTTAGACTCTTTAAACTCATTAGTTTAATGCTTTCTCCTTCAACTTTTTTTAATTTATATTCTACATCTGTGCTAGTTTCTGTGTCTTTCTTTCTTCCTCTCCACTGGTTTGCCACAAAGCTGGCTGGAAAAATAAAAGTGTTTTTGCCTGTGCCCAAAAAACAGGAAAAACTGGCTCTTGTCCTTATGTGGAGTTACAGGCATAGAAAAGCAGGGAAGTTGTTCAAGAAATTCCCACATTATAAGGCTAGTGGAACCTAGCATTTATGTAAAAATCACCTTCCATGACAGTGTTCTTGACCCTATAGTATCTGTAACATTTGCCCTAAAATTAGCAATGTACTAAAACCTTTTTAACGTAGAAAATATATCATCTTAACCTAATGTCTTTAACTCCTTGTTGCTCCCTGTTGAATGATATAATTTCCAAGGACTTCATAGAAATTGGCTCCTTATGATAGTAATTCCACTGTTTATCTTGGATAAATGATTTTTCTATGGCATATACACTATATTTTTGCTTAGCAAGTGATACAGGCTATTTTGATTATCATTTCTGATGCATCTCACATATTGCATAAGGCAAACACAAAAGAAGAAAAAAAAAAACCATAGAATAGTAGGCATGGAGTAGGTATGCACCAAGGCCATGCTTGTTGTAGTTCTAAGTGAAAAAAATATTACAGAAACAATGATGAATTTCACTTACAGTTATGATGCATCAATGAACCCAAAGCAGACAAATTTAGAGAGGTTTAAAGATAAAGTTAAAATCTCCTTCCTCTAATGTGCCCTAAACATATCTCAGGACTCAACAGAACTATCAAACAGGATAGCAAACTTTTAGACGTATTAGTTCAGTATTTTTCCTTATGCCACCTTTAAAAACCTTATGAGAGTTGCTTACTTGCTGTCATCAATTTAAACAGTGTTCTTGTTGCTGGAAATAACATCAAATCTGAGTGGGTGAAGTTTTTGCCTCTGCTGTGTTATGTCTTTGAGTGGGTGAAGTTTTTGCCTCTGCTGTGTTATGTCTTTATGCTGGCATTTCACAGTACTTGTGCACCTTAACATTCTGAGTGGGAACTAAGAACTCTGTTATTAAAGAAATTTGAACAGAGTTGCTCATCTAATTTTTCAACTAGATATTGAAGATGGAAGACTGAGTGATTGTATGCAGACCAAAACTATGGGCAGATGGTTACTCAAATCTCTTTTCAGTGGTAAGAAAACTAATATTGGTAAGAACAAGATATCTCTGTTCATGCAGCACAGCAGATGTCTGCCCCCTCCTGCTTCCTTGCCAACAGTTCTATACACCAGCTGTTCAGAAAGAAGTTCTGATGAAGCATTGAAGTGAGGGGAGAGCTGATTTCCATGTGCTTATGTCTTTAGATGAATTTAAGGGAAAAACATAAGAAAGGTTCCAAATATGTTAAGTTCCAAATATGAAAAATGCAATAATATTGCAAGTAAGCTGTATATATGGTGTGACCACCTTCTTTTTCTTTTTATGGCAAGCTGCTTTAGGAAGGAAGAGGTTCTTTAGGAAGAGGTTCAAAATAATATAATATTGCAATAAACCTGAAATATTGCAGTTCATATAGATATAAAATATACAGAGCACTTGCTTTCATGCTTTAAGTTTGACTTACAAATACGTTCTGTCCAAATTTAACAGAGAAATACACAGGAATGAAGATTTTTTTAAGGGTTTATTTCAATTCTTATCTGTTTTAGTGGGAAATTCATTATCTTTTTTATTCTGAAAATGCATATGTGATTAATTTTGCTTTTGTTGATTTTTCTCAAGGTTACAGTAATCTGAACTTCGCTCATATTTCTAGTTCATTTTATTATTGGGATCTCATTTATGAGTGGAAAAGACTCAGAAAGAAAACACTGTAAGTAAAATCAATTAATTTGCACAGATTTTGTTCATAATAGGGTAAAACCATAATAATCTGCCTGGTTTCCACTTGAATGTGCAACTGAAGGGGCGATTAATTTACCAGGTTCATAGATATAAAGGTAGGGAAGGCCTTTAGATCATCTGTGAATTAATGTATTCAGTCCATTAAATTACAGACAGGCACCCCTACAGGAAGCCAAAGAACTTTAGTTAGATTAAAGTATCCTGGTGTTGAAGACACCGAACAGGTGTACCACAGGCTAAGAATAAGAGTTCCATGAAGTACAAAGGTTCGAACAGTTCTGAGTGAAATGTGTCAAGATGTTCCTGCAATGCCCAAGATTTTTAGATTAATAAATTCTGTAAAAAACCTGACCAAACTGAATCAACAATACAACAGTTTCTTTACCATCCTAAATGATTTGAACCTGAAAGAAAGATTCTGTAGTCTAGAACCTAAAACAAAAGTCCTAACACTGCAGACCACTGGTCTACCCTTCCTAATGTTTCAGAAAAGACACATCATTAGGTTGAAAAATATAAACCATTCACCATATAGATATCTTTAGCACAAGGAGGAATAGTTACATGACTGAAGAGAAAAAGAGAGGTAATAAATGATGTTTGTTACAGATGGAAGTTTAGAGAGGAATCATTGACGCTGAAAGGCACCAAGGACTAAAATGAAATCACTTTGAGGAACCCACAAGCTAAAGATGTTGTGTGGGATGAGCTTCATTCTCATATAGCTTTTTACCTTTGAAGGCAGGGCAAAAATGTTTATTTGCAACTATAGTATATACTTGTAATGACAGAGGAATAATTTAGTCCTTTTATGAATCCACAGTACAAAAATTGCTGTTATAGTAGTCATATTATGGTGATTTTCTTGTATCTATCTAAAGAAGCTTTAAAGTAGCTTTCAGTGCAAAGCTTTCTTATGGATATTTCTGAGTTGCTACAAGTTGTTCTAGTCCTACCATGAAATCACAATTCCTTTCATACACAATTTAGTTAAAGAGGATCACTGGAAAACTTATTACCAGAATAACGTACTATGTATCCTTTCCTGTGATCTCAATATCTTAGCTGTCATCAGCATTTACTTCTTGACTTCTAACATATTAATTGTCACACACTGCTTCATGCCCAGGTATTGCAAGATTAAAAAAGGATTGTAAAATAAATGAAAGCAGACCGTATTGTGATTACACTTTTACTATACTTATACATTAAACCTGAAAAAAAAAATCACATGCATTCATTCCAATTATGCTGAATGTATCATAAATGCTACTTCAGTTTGTAGTACAAGGAGGCCAGCAAATTCCTTTTTCTTATATGACAGCAATATCTCAAAGTACACAACTCATCGCTAAAATAATTAAAAACCCCTTTCTTTGTATATATTATACACAAGGAACACTATCACTGTATAGTGCTATATAAATATGCTTTCTGCCTTTCTGTGGAGTGATAGCTCCAATAGGCCTCCTCTTTCCTTTATAACAGCTTGGATTAAGGATGGACTGTGATGTTTTGGTTCCCAGTTGTGTTTGTTAGTTTAAAATAGACCTGTAATTTCCTTTTTGAGTAAGTGCTAACCTAGTAAGCTAATCTAGCATAAATGCATGAACTCAGGACAGGTATTTGCACATGTAAGCCTCAGGATATTCGTAACAGAAACTATTGGCATGTGTGGGCACTGAACTGTTTCAAACACACGCTTGGGACTTGAATGCTCCATTACTTTTTGCTCACTTTTGATGCTGCTACTTTTTTCAAAAAAACCCTCTTGCTAATGCCAATCAGTAAATGCATGAATTGACTATGTGACTAAGTAGATACTAAGAGCCAGAGAAGAACTGACCCCTCTCTATTAAACAGAATATATGAAATTAATCTATTTATAATGCTTTAAAAGTTACTATTTGACTATTATTACCTCTTTTACAAGGCTATGAACTTATATTGCAGATCCAGTTATTTTTCAGAGAAATAAAATGTTCTTCTTTCAAAATTCTTTTGCTAGCACAAGCATGTGTGCACACACACACACACAAGAAAAAAAAAAACATACAAAGAATAGTCAAAAGCACTTTTCATCCATAAGAATAAAATGAGGTTACATTGTCCACAGTTGTTCTGAAAGGGTCATTTCTATTTTTTAGGGTGAGATAATTCCAAGTCCTGCTTTATAGCTGTATCAGACCTCTGTACAAGCTTGTGGTAAATGTTAAACTTCAGCCTCCAGCCACAATTCTCTCAAATAGTTGTCAGCACAAAGTAAGGAAACCTCAGCAATATTAAGTAAGACTGTGAAAACTACCCTGTGAAACAGCTGGAGAAAACAGAATGTGTGTAATGAAAGTCAGTCAGTCAGCAATGAAATCCAAAGGAGACTAGGAAAACAAGTCTTAATTAAGAAAATTTCTTAATAACTTTGAGTATTGGGCTGGTAATAGTTTGTAGAGATGATTTACTTTTTAGAGTGAGTGTAAATATGATCTGATAAGGGAAAGGAAAGATTTACAGTTTTGCTTTAGTCTTTCAGTCTTCAGTGATATGTTGTTAGTAATACATTCTTTTCCTCATTTACCTTTAAACTCACTTCTGCTGTTTTTTTTTCCATCTTCCTTAATCATGTGACTTTGTTTTTGTCTGAGGAACCCATGAAGTGTGGCCTTGGAGACTCTCTTGTCCTGAGTCTCTCACAATCAATACGTGCAAATCTTCACACTGCGTATTTTCTGATCTGACAACAAAGATCTTTAATTTTACATTTAATTAAAAGATCAGAAAAAATAGAAATATGCTGATAATAATAAACATAATTTATCAATTATTACTATGTAAACTTTTTTATTATGAGAAGAATTATATCTTTGTCTATTTATCAGTTTACTCTCTGCAGTTTGGTACAGAGTACTCCACATTCATCCACAATCATGTTGAATAACTGTGAATGAAGGACTTTTACACAAGTAATCCTGTTCTTATTCAAACAATCCAAAAATAACTGAGATGATAACTTGAGTGCTAATCTCTGCAACCATTCCTCCTGTCACTTTCAAAATAGAACAAACTGTTAAAACCAAATGCCTGCACATGTGGAAATATTATTTATGTATAATTGGAAATGGAGCCTGCTAGAATCACAACTGTGTACTGAATACCAATACACACTAAACGTATCTTTTCTAGAAGTTTTGTATCATGAACTAGCTAAATGCCAAATCTGGACCACCTAGGAGAACCCAGAAGCAAGTGACGTTACATGGAGCAAATAAAAAGGTATGTGGTTTTACAAGCATTATTTTAATTATTACTTAAATTTAATTTACTTTAATTATTAATTTACTTTAATTATTATTTAAATATTACATTATTTAATTATTAATGATAATAATAATTATTATTATTAGCTTAGAGTGTCCTGACTACTTGTTAGAAAATTATAGTTCTGTGGATTATGAGAAATAAAATAAGAATAGCTTATTGTTAGTTTCCAAAAACTTTGATACTGAATTAAATAGATGGCATATATTGGTGAGATCAAACCTAGCTCAGATCTAGCTATCCGATTCGAAAAGATTCCCATTGATTTTAAGTTTGATAAATAAAATGAAAAAGACTTGACCTTCAATAAATTTATTGGGCAATATAAACAACAGAAGCACACTGACAAGGTGTGTTGGACAAGATGGTGCCACTTGTAGTTCATTTCAACCAGGAGAAAGTAACGTAGGCATGCTTAGAGAAAGAGCTGTAGAAGATATATCAATGTGGAAAACAGAAAGTAAGAAATAACTGAAAGATTGTTTTAGAATGGATGAAAAGATTTACTATAAAAGATTTACGAAGTAAGAATTGGCAAAGCACTATCAAAAATAATCAATCACTTGTAAAAGAAATGTTTTCTACCCTTGGTCCTTAGCCAATGACCAGGGCAAGTATGGACTCCTCAGAAGACTTAAACCTGCAAAAGTTTTTATTAGGCGTATTGTTACAAAAAGTTCCTTCATCATGTAACAATTTCCTGAAATACTTCCTCTAATGGCAGTTTGTGTTAGAGAAGTTTATCTTATAAAGCCAAAAGATAAGGATTGCTTCAACTAAATGGAACATTTTATGAAGGGTCGAAGTTTTAATCTTATGTCCCTCTTCCAAGTGCTGTTGGAATTCGGCTGTCCAAGTAAGGGGGCCTCGCTTTCGTCTTTCCTTACCTTCCAACTT
This sequence comes from Nothura maculosa, assembly GCA_032353885.1. Classification (NCBI taxonomy): domain Eukaryota; kingdom Metazoa; phylum Chordata; class Aves; order Tinamiformes; family Tinamidae; genus Nothura; species Nothura maculosa. The sequence goes on along the minus strand of JAUBOD010000356.1, from coordinate 72,849 downwards.
CAAACTATGCATGAACTCCCCATTTTAACACAATAGTAAAATGAAGGTTTCTGCTTAAATATCTCTCTCAGTTTTCAAGCATATAATGCCAGCAAAACTCATGTAAAGTAAATGCAAACCAATGTTTAGAAGAGAAACTTAATAAAGGGGTAACTGCTAGGCGAAGTGCACAGGTAGTGGTCTAGAGTACTGTTTAAAAAGTCACATTTATATCTTACATATGAGAGAATATTCATTTACCCCTCACAATTTACTTGTATTTTCTTGTACTTGGGGTATGTTAGTGTGAAAGCTATCATCAGGAGAATTCTGCAGTTTGAATATACTGCTGTGCTCTAGGCCTTGACTGGAGGAAAATGATCCCAGTGGATGATCTTATATTTTGGAGAGAAGTGACAGTTTATTCAAAGATGACAAAACCCCAAATTCTGTTAATGCAACAGTCGCTTCTGTAGCCAATATAATTTATATTTGGGTCCTGGAAACCTGGATATATTTCAGATCTGTTGGATCTGCTGGAGTGTCTCCAGCAGGTCAAGAGAGGTGATCGTCCCCCTGTACTCAGCCCTAGTGAGGCCACATCTGGAGTACTGTGTCCAGTTCTGGACTCCTCAGTACAAGAGGGATATGGAGCTGCTGGAGAGAGTCCAGCGCAGGGCCACCAGGATGATCAGGGGCCTGGAACATCTGCCCTATGAAGAAAGG
>JAUBOD010000356.1:56312-72044 GCA_032353885.1 Nothura maculosa | reverse complement strand
CCAGAGAGGTTGTGGAGTCTCCTTCTTTGGAGATCTTTAAAACCCGCTTGGATGCAGCCCTGTGCCCCATGCTCTAGGTGACCCTGTGTGTGCAGGGGGGTTGGACGAGATGACCTTTAAGGTCCCTTCCAACCTTAAGCATTCTATGATTCTATGAAACACTGCTCATGGGGCTTCTTTATGGCAGTATAAATCCAGGGCAATGTCAAAAATTCTTTGAAGTGATTTTTTCTTCACTTATGCAGCCCTTACACTATAATGAAGTATCAAGCATTTAAAAAATAATATATTTGTATAATAATAACTTTGGATATGACTCCAATACACTTTGAGTTGTTTATACAGCTCAGGAAAGGTGAGCTTTATAACAGAATGTATGTATTTATTGCTCACATATGGTCATAGAGGATATGCCTCATGGTTTTTATTATGACAGATTCCCTGCCTGAAATTATTTTATGCTAAACGCTAGAAATATCTGTTGATTGCTATCACTGTGTGCAATCATTGTGTTTAGCAGAGGCAATGACTCTTTCCCTGAAGACCTGTGGAGCACAGGATTTGTGCCATGAGGATAGATCAGGTGAGAAGTCCATAGTGTTTACTGGTTTGATAAAAGGTGTTTTCTTTAGCTAACTGGCTTTTGATTTTTTTCTGAAAAAGAGGCTATGGACAAAGCTCAGGGAGATAAAGGTGAGCTGGAGATTATGTTTCAGGCATATCTGGTACAAAGTATTTCCTTGTTGGTCTCTAGTTTAAACTGAGACAAACCAGAAAAAAAAGGCAATATAGAGATATTCCTTGTGTTATAAAAGAAATGTAGGAAATTTCCTTCTGGATGGAACAGTAACTGAATTGTTACCATTGTTTCTTAGGTAGGTTCACCTATGTATTTAGTATTATTTATAAGAATATGTGTATGGGCAACTATCCATTAACATTGCTTCATTAATAATGAATGGCCAGCTCAAAGTATCAGTAACATACATGTCCCTCGAACCATTTAAATTTCTTCTTAATTGGGAAAGGACTATTTGATTGATTAATATATATTTTGAATTATTTGGGACAAATTAGTAATAATTATTCATTTAGTTTGAACTAATGTAAAATTTAGGATCATTTCACCTATCCATTCAATTTAAACACTTCTAAAATCAATAGTAAATGTTATTTAAATAATCCCACTCATGGAGGTTATAAAGCTATATATTGTGGCTTGTTTATTTTCTTACGTCATTTTACTGTTGTAAAACAGAAAAAAATATGATATAATGCTGTCTTGTTGCCTGATGTCAAGGCAAGAGATCTCAATAGCCAGATATTTTTTTCTAGGCCAATCTAATAATTTGGCACAGTCTGGACGACTGATAAGAGAGGGAGAGAGGTTTTCCTCCATCTGACTACAATATGGTATATGGTAGTACATTTATCTAAAGCATCTCTTAATGCAATTTTCTCATTACTTCTTGGCATCTCCACCACAGACTTGGAGAGAACTACCTAGGCCAAACAACACAGAGTTCCTGAATATTTCTTTATGATATATTTCTGTACTCCTCAGCATTCTAATTGTCTTCCTTTACATTCCTTCCAGTTGGTTATATATGCCTCTCAAATTGCAGTTCTTCAAATAGATTACACCTGACCAACACAGAAATACAAAGAAAAATTCTGAGGAAGGCTTATTTTTAATTTATTTCCCATTTGTTCTGTAATCTTTTACAAACCCCCACATCTGTTTCCAAAAGATTGCTAGAATGTAAGACACTCTTATTCTGTACATTTGAAATAAAGGTTTATTGAGAGAATATGGCTTCATCTCACTTTTGCCATTTTAAGAATTTATAATTTAAGCTAGTTGTCTAGAATTCATCTTTAGGTCTCTAACTAAGAGACAAAATATTACTGTAACTCTTGTGCTTCATAACTACTTCCCAGTTAAACTGAATTTTGGCTTGAAAAAATCGAATCCTAGTTGTCCTCCTGAGAAGGTAATTTATGACATAAGATTTGGATAGATAGGTAGAAACTTGGCTGAACCTCCAAGTAAATTAGTCTGTGATCAATGGCACAAAGTATGGCTGGCAGATAGTCAGCAATGGTGTTTCCAGGAGCTAGTACTGTCTTAACATGTATTTTAATGTCCAGTACCTGCAGCAAATTTGTAGGTAATATCAAATTGAGGAGAAGCACAATGAACAAGGTGGAAGGCTGGGCTGGGGTCATTCAGAGAGAACAGAAGCTGCAGAAGCATCATGAAGTTTGACCAAAGTAAAAGTCCTGCAACTTGGAGAGAAAATCCTACAGACCAGCACAGACACAGAATCACAGAATGTTTAAGGTTGGAAGGGACCTCTAGAGATCATCTAGTCCAACCTTCTTGCTCAAGCAGGAACACCTAGATCATGTAGACTGGGAGACAACAGGCTGGAAAGCAGCTTTGCAGAAAGAGATGTAAGGTCTTGATGGACAAAAGCTGAACATGAGTCAAAAATATGTTGCAGCAGACAAGAGGCTGGGATGTAGGAGCAGTAGAGCAGCAGCAGCTTGAGGGATTTGATTCTTCCTATCTGTTTAGCATTTGTCAGAAGACATCTGTAGTACTGTGTACAGTTCTTTCATTCACATTTCAGTGGATGCAAGGCTATTTCCGTATAGACTCTGTATGTTACTCAAAGATAAGGAAGAATAGCAGGTTTGACCTCCAAACAGTAGATATTGGGAGAATCTACAGATCAAAAATGGTTATTGCACCACCAGTGTTGCTGATGTGGTGATGGACAACATACCTGTAGCTCACTTTCAACTTTTTATTCCTTTTAAGAATGTACAAAAGCTCATTTCTTAACACATTTGGATATCGAGAATCAATGCATCATTTGATTATTCATTCATAATGCAGAAGGGTTATCATTCTGCAAATATATTTATGTGTCATTACATAATTAATGTATAAAGATTTGGACTACTGGTTGGCTAATTCTCAGTTCTGTGTTACTGCTTTTATAACTCAATATTATCTATTGTCTTCTGTAGTATTTATTGGATTGCTGTTTTGCAATTTTTCCTGTACTTATACAAAGTATATTTCATTTTCTTGTGTTTCTTGAATTGAGGTTTTTAGTTTTATTTTGCAAAGGAGAAAAGTTCAAATCATTATCCAGTCAGTGTTGTAGCTCTTGCCATTACTTTAAGATCCTCCTTGCCCTGTGTTTGAAAACTCTTAGGTTTTTGTCCTTCAGTATGATTTTGATAAGACAACCTAAACATATTGTAAAATTCCATATGCAAGTTATTCAAAGTCAGAACTCAACATAGTTGGAAATATACTTGTAAATGTTATGTCTGATACACACATACAAAACAGCTGTTATGCATCTTATGCATCTATATGTTACGCAGAATGGTTGAATAAATCATGCCTCATATTAAGCATATTAAATAGTCATCTCTATTCATTAAAGTAAAAAAGATGTACCATGAGATTCAATAGCAGGGTAACTCTGTTCAGGATGTTCTATCAGGGTATTTGTGAAATCAAACCACACAGAAATCACAGGCCCCGGGAAAGGTCTTCTGAACAGTGTCAGTTGTAGGGTAGTTAATGAGGCCAAGAATTTTCAAAGACTTAGATGCCATCCTTCGATATTTTCTATTGAGAGTTTCATCAAGATTAGTCTGTGTAACAGTGCATAGAGTAGTCTGGTAACAGTGCATAGATGCCTCACTTTCTACTACATTTCTAATAAGTCAAGCAGCAGAGAATCCTATAGAAACAATTTTGTCATTTAAAAGTGTATTCCAGTTGACTGTTCTTTTTCAATTGGCCACACAGTACTATTGAGGATAAAAAGGTTGGATACTGACCTAAACATCAGCCATAGATACTGAAGAAAATCCATACTATTGGTTGTGGCTCATAGGCTTCATGTCCTACATTTGCTTGATACTGATCTTTTACACATGTAAAGAAATGTGGACATAACTGTTCAATTTACCTCATCCTAACATAAATGTTCAAAACAGATGAGATGAATTTTGTTCAAAAATTGCCTATCTCTTTCTACTAACCTCAAAGCTGTCTCAGTGACACATGCTCTGATGTAGATGTTTCCCTTGCAGATAATTGAGGTTAAGAATATAGGAACATAAGAGTGTAAGAAGTAGGTCAGACTATAGGATGATCTAGGCTGGTTCCATGTTTCCAACTGTGACCCACAGGATAGATGAGAGTAATATAAAGATGTGAGTAAAAAGCAAATATATCCTCACACTATAGTATGTAGCATACAATTTTTCTTCTCTTTCCACTGTAGTATAAGGGAAGCAATTAAAGATAATAGAGATGTAAAGAGATACTTCCACTAAATATTTTTCTAGTATTTATTTGACAGTATTCTTTCATGAGTCATGAGCAGTATCTTACATTTCAAATTCTTAATGGATTTTTCTGCAATGTATTTATTTAAAAATATTAAGTCCAGGTAAAGATTTGGCAGTGTTGGGAGATAAAACCTCCTGTGACAGTGACCATTAAACATACACTGGATAATATTAAATGTAAAAGTCTACATCTGCATATTTGTTGTGTGTTTTAAATAAATAATAGATTCAAATTCTTGGAATTTGATTCTTACAGAAAAAATATAAAAAATGTGTGTTTCATTTTTCAGCTTAAAAATATATGGGCCTAAGGCACAGTCAAAGTAAAGGAAAATACATGTCATTACAAAGGACAAGAACTACGTGCTCTTGCAGTCAATTAAAAATCTGTTTAGCCTTGGGAAAGAAAATCACTCATTTGTCTAATGTAGCAAATAAACTTTGCAGATGGTCCTAACTTCAGGAGAAGCATCTACACAAATAAGGCATGACCCACATTTCCTTATTTTATTAAATTTATTTCTTGAAAGATTAAAAACGAATACCTCATATAGTTAGAAAAATATATTTTATAGACTCTTACTTTAATTTCCATTTTTTTTAAGCTTGATAATGTGTTTTTTAATATTTATATCTTTTGGGGGGAACAATTTTAAGGTAGTTATACATTTTGTATTCTTTTATTTTTCAGTGCCAGTATATTATTATTTTGGGGATGCTAATGTTTATATTTTTACTTTCTTCAATTGTGGATGTTTTAAATGATGAATTCATTAATATTCAATTTAAAAATAGTTAGACTGATTTAACAATTTATCTGTCATTTTTTTATTTATTAAATAACTTTAAGATATATATGACTCCATACTAGCAGCAAAAGTACACAGTATTACAGTGGTATCAAGGTGGTATTAATCTGTCACTTCTCTACTATTTTATTCAAAAAATATAAAGAGTTGCTGACATAGAGCTGCCTATTAATGGTCTTGCTTAGAGTGTCTGTTTCAAAGTGTAAAGTACATTCTTGGCATACCATTAAATTGATGTGCTCCCAGTAGTGCAGACATATCTTCTTACATGCCTAGTGAGCCACCTGAGGACATTTACCTATGGTGTATGGAGGCATGGACTCTAGTGTAATGAATGGGAGACACTTTGTTAAGCATCAGATAATACTTATATACTGTACTGTCCCAGAATCAATACCGTATTTGCCTAAAAGCATGTGAAGCACAGTTACTAAATAAAGCAATAATCTAAAGGATTACACCAAGACTATCCAATCAGTTTCATGGTCACACAGCAGCTATACAGTTTCTTTTGCTCCTAGTTTGCTTGTAGGATATACATCCTTGAGGCTGGTTATCTACCAACAAGGCATCCCAAACTACTCCTTGTTTGCTACTAGACTGCCATCCTCGAAGTGGGCCTCCACATTTACCTCTCTCCATTGTGTATGCTCAGTTTGAATATCTTGGTTTGTGGGGGCTGAAGCTAGACAAAAATGAATTGTACTTACAATACTTAGAATAAAAATCTTAAAGACAGTTAAGGGGTGGAGATGTTCAATTTCATTTCCATTCTTTCATACTTAGAAAAAAAAAAAAATACATATAACCTAAAGTGTAGAATTACAGAGTATTGAATTCTGCTGCTTCCACGCTGTAGATCCAGAGCATAGTGTGTCCAAGAACTTGCTTCTATTAATCTCTTTTATTTCTATGTGTTCCAGAAGTTTCTAAAAAAAGTTGGTTTTTTTTAGCCAGTCTATCACTTTATTCCATCTTCAGATTCTCATAAATGATCAAATGCTGCAACAGAAATTTCTTACTGTAAAGGACGGCTTGCGAACATTAGGATTATAACGTTTTCAGTGCAAGTGAAGACAGTCCATAAATCAGATATGATATTTTAATCCTGTAGTCCCAAGAGGTTACTGTGAAAATCTAACTGGTGACCAGAGAGTTTCTATCACTGGAGGAGTGATTTGCTGTGTATTCAAAGTGTTAAACTTTGGTGCTATCTGCATTTCTTTGAAATAAATGGAAAATTTCCCATTGACTACATTAGGAACTTGAATACCGAATTTTGATTATAGCATAAAGTCAAAAAGTTTTTCCACATGTGGTTAACATCAGGATTGCTGTTCCAGAGCTGTGATAGAAGTGACAATATTACTGATCATGTTATGGCTCACTGTTGCCAAAACAAGGAAGTAACCAAAAGAAAAATAAAAAATTATCCAATTGCAGCATTTTTCCATCACTTCAGCAGAAGACTTCTTGAGTGTTGATATTACCATATTTTTTTTTCCCCCTCAAGACTGATTTAGTAAGGAAATTTTATCTCCCTTTCACAGGCCAAGAAATGAATTAAAGATTTGAGACTGAATTATCTACAAAGATATAGAATACTTTTGGACATGTTCACGTAAGAAAGACAAGTTATCCAAAGCCATAAAGAAGACATCAGACATGAAAATAACGTGGAGGAAATACCTCATCTGGAAAATGTCTGCTCTAGAACGTTGGAGAATTGAAAAAAATGTTGGATGAGTAACTGAATGTTGTTCATGTAAACAAAGCAGAGTATAAATGTCTAAGGAAATGTAGATAAGAAAAGTTAACTGTTTACATACCTTTTGAAGTTGTGACTCACGAAGGATATAAATGTAAGTCCATAAAAAATAATTTAAACAAGTTATTAAAAACATGAGAATATTCCTCTGATACGAACAAGTAACACTTAAAAAGCATTAGATATAGAGGGGATTAGGAGTAACACAGAACATTTCTTTGACATAATACAAGTATTTGTGTTTGTATGCATATATACATATGCACTATAGGAAGAGTGATATATTTCATAGTAGTTGCTGTTTGGATAGGTCTTGCATGTTACAATTGTTCTGAAAATAATGTCAGACTAATAATATCCCTCCTCAGTAACTGTCTTCATAGCCAAAGATAATACATGAATCTAGTCTACCAAGTTTTAAGCAAAGGACTATTTTGATTTATGATGGAGTAGAAGGAGATTAAAGTAGAATTGTATGAAGGATAAACAAAGGCTACAAAGAGTCATGAAAGAGTAGGAGTTATTAGGATCAAAAATGTTTATGTTAAGCACTGAAGTGTTTAACTCACTTTAACACTTTAACTCAAAAGTTAAATGAGTACTTCAGAATTTTAATTTCATTCATTAAATTCTTATTCATGAAATTCACTTAAAAAAAATGTTTCACTGGATTCAAGTCATTCACCAGCTGTAAAATCAAATAGATAAAGTTCGTATTCCTAGTCCTTGAATAGATTGTAGGAAGATTCCCTTAGTTCTCACTTACAGTTTTGGATTAAAACTGCATGTCAACAAATGTTAATAGAAATACTACTACTGTAAAATATATATTAGATCTTTACATTTTACTAGGACTTATCACACATAAGAAACAATATTATTTCTTCAAAAGCTATTGATGTGATTATATAAAATGTACCTTTTAACTTTACTTCTGTGGTAACAAATGAAGTTTGCTGCATATCCTAAAGATTTTGAAAAGAAAATAGAAGTGTTTTATTTGTTGTTGTTTGTTTGTTTTTACCTTCAGTATTCCTGAGGTAAAAACTTTTAAAAGTGTTCTGGATTTACCACTGCTACTGATATCAGCTCAGTAGAATGATTTCTATTTATTTATTACTTATCCCACATATACTCATCGTAAGTATGAGGAAGGTAAAAATAGAACCTCTTAACAACACTTAATAAATAACTTTTTCATCATGAAAATATATAATCAAGAATGCATCACAAGAAAGCATCACTTGTGGTGTTATAATGTGTATAATAAAATCATGCTAGCTGTCTTCTACTCAGCCCTCTTGCCTCCCAATCTAATACATATTCGACATCACACAACACAATGGCAAGTTAGAGAAGACAGATCTAGCAGCTTTAAAGAGGTATAATAAAGGACTGATTGATGTTCTCTTATTTCTTCATTTACCTTCCTTTCTGTCTTCAATATACCTACTGCCATCTGAGAAAATGATGCCATATACTCCAGAGTTTTTCAATCAATCTTGCCTTTCTTCAACCTCATTAAATCATTCAGGTCACTGCTGTGAAAATGATTTGAATGTCTCTATTTGTTAAAATCTATGATGCTCTGACTGTATGGAAACACAGTTTGATTTTGTTAATTTAAAACAAATCAGGTATGAAGGTTATTTATTATTTGGCAGATTGAATGCATTTTGACAGTGTATTTGGCTTCTCAGAAAGTCTTATTTTGCAACAAAATTATTTTCACCAAAATGCTTCTGGATAGTTGCATTTTTTTCTTTAAAAAAATGATATATGGTTATTCTTGCAAACAAACACTTTGTTTAAAAACAGTTGAAATTATTTCTGTTACACATCTAGTCGAAAGATGTTTTAAAGTAAGGAGATTACAGATAACTTTTGCCACTACCTGATCAGAAGCACAGCATGTTACACCAGCATTTGTGTCCTCACCCAAATCACTCCGTGCTTATGTCATCATCTTTTGCTGTGAACAAAACAGGGCAATGTCAAGTCAAGAGAAATATCTAGCACATTCAGCATTATAAATATTTAGCATATTTAGCAACAGTCAAGTTGGCAGACATCTTTGATTAGAAATAGGAAGAGGAAGGTCATTATGAGCATCTTGCAACTACTGCTTTTCACCCCTCTCTAATTCTTACCACCACTAATACTATAAGTTACAGAGAAAGCTTGCCCAAAGCAAGAAATTCAGGAATTGGAGGGGTTAGATTAAGGCATTGTTAAAGGGCTTGATTGTTTAACTTCTTATTTTCCAAGTCTCACAACTGACAGAAAAGTTTTTTAGTAAACACAGATGTTGGTCCAGAAATATTAGTGCATTGGGAAGAATCTTTGCATTAAAACTAGCCTTTAAACTTTTAGGAAAATCTTTCAGAGCAGATTGGGCTGTAAGAATCAAGGCAAGACAAGGTAATATTGAACAGCTGATATTGAGTACTAAACTAAAAAGGATTTTAGCTTTTTTAATTATAATTATTTGTACAGATCTTACTGGAACCTATAGGCACCACTGAAATAGAATAAGGTGTTAATAAAAACAGAGGGATATATTTTCATTCTGAGAAGCTAAAACAGGAAGAATTCCTGTGCTTGAATTAGGCTGAGCTAAGGAGCCTTCATGAAAGGAAGGGAACAGTGGAGTTGGGAAGTTTCATTGCATAATGGGGATTTACATTAATTGCTCAATAGTCGGATGAATTCATAATTAATAACAGCAAATCAAGTAAGCTTCATGAAAATGAAAAAAATGAAATATTGCAGGTTTTTTTTCAGCATTCTAACACAGTAATTGATGTCTCTTGACTACACATAAGACACAGTAGATGTAGACACAGTAGCATTAAAAAAAGATGACATTTGTAAAAATAAAACAATCATCTGACATTCTATGACATCCTAACGTGGAAAAAGTTTTACATGAATATCCAAGAGGGATTTTCCACTTTTCAGAGGTCCAAAACTCAAGTGCATCATTGGCCAGAATGTCTGCAATTTGGGAAGATAGCCAAATTTGAAACATTAATCATTTTTTTTTCTGCCATAGAAAGCCTTTAAAAAATCTTCAGCAGCCCCACAATATAGAAGGCCATGAAAGATGGCTGAGTAAAATATAAATCTTCAGGTCTAGTGGTAACATGAAGTTTACAATTATAAACATCTGTTTATATAACTTCACAGACTTTCTGATAAAGCTACAGTAAATGGATTAGTGACTCTGTCCTGACCTGGTTATTGCTGCAATCATCAGCTGGAGTGATTACATCCAGACTGTGCTTTTTCTCTGCCAGTTTTAACACCCCCTGAAAAGTGCAAATCCAAGAACAGTAGAGCCAAAAGATAGAAAAGATCTTCTAGTTCATATAGCCATCACACATCTAGCCAAATTTGCTAAATCAACAAGAACATGAAGGCTTCACACAAGATTTTCCTATACTTTAGGGAAGACTGCATGGATCCAGTTCCTGGATTTGGAGAGGCCTTATCCTGGCTAGAAGCTGTTAGGAAACATATACTTGTTATAGCCTGTTATACCCAAAAAGACAACCTTGGGGTTGTCAGGGTCCTGTGTCACAGGGGGTTTGCAATTACACTCCCAAACACCACAACTCTCTGCCAAGTGTGGAAGTCACATGCGTTTGACCTACTCTTTAGATCTCTTTTCTTTCCATTGCCATTCAATATTCTACAGTTTATTACATAGTAGTAAAATAGTTTCAAAATAATTTTAAAAAATCAATGTTGCTAGTTTAGAAATTATGTAAACCATACTTGGTATTTATACACTCACAGTCACTACCAAAAGTCTATGCTTTGAGATCAACTGTTGTCATTTCAAATGAGGCCTCTATCTTTGATAAAAACAGTATTATTCAACAGTAACAGCTATGACTGAAGAAACGGGACAAGACAGCTCCTTAATTAGTAATTAAAATTATTCACATAATCACTGAGCAATAATGATGCAGAAAGAAGGTTTTATAGACAGGTAGTCATGTCTTTCTTGAGTGTGTAAAGCTTATTGTTACGTGGTGTTTTGTTCAGTATCTAATTGTTCCAGCCAGGTGTGAAAGACAGACACAAAAAATGACGTTGACTTAACCGCTGTGATTTCTGGATTAGTGATTGGAGTCATATTGTGTCAGTTGAAGTCAAAAAAGAGAGGGAATAATGTTCACTTTAAAACTATTAAAGATGGTATTTCTTACATGAAATATTTATGAAACCTCAAAGAAAACATAGTTCCTAATGTATTTCTTCAACAAGGAAAAAAGATCCTCCCAATCTTTCTCTTTTTGAACAGAGAGGTGGGATGCACAACTGGGCAGCAAGAATATTTTAAAACATAATCTTATGAAATCAGAACAAAAGGGAATAAATTCTAATTTAAAATTGGAAGAAAATACATCAGGAATATGTAAAGGGAAGGGAGAAAATTGAAGAGTGAGAAAGAAATAATTTCTTTTAATCAACAAAATAATCTGCTCTTAGGGAAAGGAAATGACTTGTAACATGTTCTGAAACTAAAGGTGTAAGGGGGCTTCCTACCTTGTGCAATGTGATGCACAAGAATTAATTGCTAATCTAGGCAAAAGCAGAATTTCTTCCCTGGGGAAAAAAAATCACACTACCTGAAAGAGGGAAAATAAAATCCCAAAACAGCTGCAATGATATCGTTGCTGTTATTTTTGTTAAGGGAAAAACTAAAGAAAAATCTAAAATGCATAATACAAATGTTTTGTCTAAGCAGACAAACATAATAGTTTTATTTCTTTCTTCTATAATAAAGCTTAGATCTAGATATGATCTTTTCAGTAGAAAAGAGAATTTAGATGCTAGAAATTATTATATTTTTTTCTAATCATGGAGGGCACAAAAAGTATTGCATTAATCAAACAAAACACTGTAACTAACTTGCTGGATGTGCAGCTAACAGATTCACATCTCCCTTTTCCCAGAGGAGAAGAGGAATAATTTTTATCCATGACTGAATGAGCATAGGTACAGATAAATCATTAAGCCAATATTTAAGTCTTAAGCTTTTTATTCTTGTTGAAATAACTAAATAAACATCAAATTTGCAGTGCTGTTTTGCACTCTTGATTTCCCATTGCAAGGCTTTGAATCAGATCTTCAGAGCTCCCAACCTGCTGAGTTCTTTTTAAAATGAGTTTCAACTGTATGGAAACTAAATTACTTTGGAAAGCTTCCCCTAGTTCTTGTTGCTTTATAATGCTATAAGGCTTATTGCCTTTTCACAATGTAATAAACTTTATTTCTTTTATAAAAAAAGATTTTGACATTGTCTTCTCAGTAGAGGAAAGAATTATGATTCTACGTATTATTATGCTTTCAGATAATTATTATTATAATTACATTCAAAGTTATTGTAATTTCAGTTCTTACTATTACCTGCAGCACAGCAGTGAAATCAGTTTCAAATAGAAGAGGAGTTTTACTGATATTGCTGTGGCTGGTGTAGCTCTTCGCACCTGTTAAAGAGCCCAAGCCAGCTCTCTAGTAATACATACACAGAACCCTATATTTTTGCTCTTTGCTACAAACCCAGATTTTGCTGCTGACAAGAATTAAGCTTTGTGAAAGATGCTTGTCCCTATTTTGAAACCAACGAAATGTAGTTTTATTTATAGCGTAGAAGTTTTCAGCTGTTTCTAAACCAAGACTAACAGACCCAACTTCCTTCAATGCAAGAAAAATATTTGTTTTTTTCTTGCAAAGGGACTTCCTCATGTATGAAAAGTGAAAGGGATCCATGAAAGAGTTGAGTCCAGAGTGAGGGAAGCTGAGAGAGAACTGAATGGGTAGGAGCGAGAGAAGAGGAGGGAGTCAGTAGGACTTCAAGTGGCTATGAGAGATTTCAGGGAATACGTAAGTGGATGCAGACTTTTTTCATTCTGTCCTAGCCAAACTTCTCCTCTCATCTTCTTCTTCAAATTCTCTTCCCTTCTCCTCCCTTATATCCACTCACACTTCTGAGGTTTTATGCACCCACCCTGGGAAAACAGTTCCCCTCCTCAATTCTCCCACAAGTCCTACATTCCTAGGCATGCCCAAGGGGAGGGAAAATCAGGAGAAAATGAAAGCAGGCAAGACTAATGTATCGAAGTGTTTTTCTTCTCCTTTCACTGGTTATATTGGAGGATAGGAGTGGGGATGAGGCAATTGATTACTACTGCCAAAGAAAAGGTTAATTTAATGTGGCAGACATTGCTTGTCCTTTACATCTCTCTACTATCTTTCCCACAGCTTTCCATACCAATAACTCTGTTTGGATTAATCGTACATCTTAAGGCTGTATCTTAAACATAAGAAGGGCTGAGAGTCTACCTCAACAAAACCATCCCAGGTAGATGCTAATTCTATCTCTTCAATAAATCAATTCTGAAATCTGCCAACACCTTGCCACAGATATGCAATCCCCAGGACATCCCAGGATATGCAGGAAAGAAGTCCCTGCTCCTTCTAGAGGACAGAAGGTGGAGGCCTGGGGTAGACAAGAATGTGCATATGCATACTTCCTAATATCCATAGTCAGAAGAATTCTCTTGCTTGGAATGTTTTCTGTTTTGATGTATCACTGTCATCCTTTCTCATAATTGCACTTAGGAAAAAATGAGAGAAGTATTTTGTTCTCACCTGAGTTGATAAAAAATCAAAACCAGCAGGGATACAAAAGAAGAAAAAACACAAAATATGTGTGTAATAAACCTTGCTTTTCATCCAGCTTTTCATGTACAGTATTATGTTTTACTGTACTGATTAGCAAAATTGTTCAATTTCCTTAAAACAAATCTTATATTTTCTTTTTTTTCATGGTAAGTTTCCAGAAGTTTATGTTGATTGAATGCTGAATGAATTATAGCTAGGTATATATTAAAGGATATAAATAATTAGCAGTAGCGCCTGTATTTCTGCTCTGAACAAAAGTCCACAAAAAGAATACTAAAAATATTACTTTTATAATTTTCAGCCATATCATATTTTAATTTAAGCTGCACAGCACAGTAAATTCTTTGACTTCTCAAATGGAGAAGTGCAATTTAAAATCATGCAAGGACAAATAGCTGGACCAAAAATTCTGTTCTGTTTCAAAATTACTCTGAAGTCATGGCCAAAAATTATGTATAATTATATATAACTACAAAAGGTTTTCTCCATTTACTGAGTGTCATTTTATTTGCTGCTCCATTAATAATACGGCACATTATACTTTGAGAGTGCAAACTATAATTAAAGGTTATTTTGAGGCTTTCATTACAATTTCCTGTTTTTATGTGCACATGAATTTCTGAACAATCCTTCTTTGGGAGGTAAAAATTTCCAAGTTTGGTCTCGCCTAAACGTTTGGCTTTGTTTTCCTTTTGAGGTATGAAACTTCTGAGGTAAGTAACTCCAGGTGTTTTGGACAGAAAAATAGATGTACCTCTTCCACATCATCTCTGGATTTTTTTTTTAGATAGGTAGGGAAAAAAAAAAAGATGTTTCAGGTCCTGTGATTTGGAAGTGGAAAAAAATGAGAATGCTGTAAACCACTGCAATGTGTGCTAGCATTGCTAGCAGGTTCAGCAGCCTGCATAGATGGCATCACAGGCCATGGGCTTCCTGGTCAGAGAGACAGAGGTGAGTGAACTGCATTCATAGCACCAGTCCATTCACAATGGTTACATATGTGTGGATTCATTTTTAATTACAGTGGCCCCATCCACAGTGGCTGGGCCCGGAGTTGTTTCTCAGTACTAGCCCCTGGAAAAATGTTGGGCTGTGCTCGAGGCATGGGCTGGAGTCTGTCCTTTGAGAACACTCAGGCTGTGTTTCAGAGGGAGTCATGTAGTAACGCTTGCTGGAGCAGTATATGAGGAATAGCTAGAGTTTAGACCACTCAGACTCCCCTCTGACAGCATGAGTGGCAGTGTGTCCCCCTCAGTTCAACTTCTGCCTGTAGCATCAGATCAAAGAGCATGGTCCTTGTTGTGCTACCTTGCTCAAGTCCTGCAAGTCACACAAAACAGAAGCAGTTCCACCCAGAAAGCTTCTCCACTTTTCAAAAGGCAGGTTTATCCTGTGCTATATAGAAAAACATGCTAAGTCTACTCTTGGTTGCACATTGATTTTATGATTGCATGCCAGGTCAGTTGTAGTCAGTGAGTCAGTTATAATACCCACAGCCCTTGGCATAATGATTCTGTGTGCCATTTAAGAGCTTCCACTAATGAAAATGTGCCTCTTCTTTGCAGGGTTATCTGAACTCTCTCATATGGCTACCTTTGGAAGTACTCATGCCTTTTTAAAGCTGAAGCTGTTATGGGAAGGATGAACTAACAGGATATAGACGGTTCTCTGGGAATCATAGAATCATAGAATGCTTAAGGTTGGAAGGGACTTTAGAGGTCATCTAGCCCAACCCCCCTGCAAACGCAGGGTCACCTAGAGCACAAGGCACAGGGCTGCATCGAAGCGTGTTTTGAAGATCTCCAAGGAAGGAGATTCCATAACCTCTCTGGGCAGCCTGTTCCTGGCCTCTGTCACCGTCACAGTCAAGAAATGCTTCCTTAAGTTCCTGTGGAACTTCCGATGCTTCAGTTTGCAGCCATTTCCTTTAGTCCTATCACTGTCCACCACTGAAAAGGGACCAACCCCATCCTCCTCACTGCCTCCCTTGAGGTATTTATACACACTGATGAGATCCCCCCTCAGCCTTCTCTTCTCCAGGCTGAACAGGCCCAGCTCTCTCAGCCTTTC
>JAUBOD010000356.1:36850-56212 GCA_032353885.1 Nothura maculosa | reverse complement strand
ACTGGACACAGTACTCCAGATGTGGCCTCACCAGGGCTGTGTATAGGGGGACGATCACCTCTCTTGACCTGCTGGAGTCACTCTTCTTGATGCACCCCAGGATCCCATTGGTCTTCTTGGTCACCAGGGCACCTTGCTGTCTCATGGTCAACTTGTCCACCATGACACCCAGGTCCCTCTCTGTGGGGCTGCTCTCCAGCAGGTCAACCCCTAATCTGTACTGGTGTCCAGGGCTATTCCTCCCCAAGTGCAGGACCCTGCATTTGCCCTTGTTGAACATCATGAGATTTCTCATCGCCCAGTCAACCAGTCTGTCCAGGTCCCTCTGGATGGCAGCGCAGCCGTCAGGGCTATCAGCTACTCCTCCCAGGTTGGTATCAGCAAACTTGCTGAGGGAGCACTCCATGCCTTCATCCAGGTTGTTAATGAATAAGTTGAACAGGACTGGACCGAGGACTGACCCCGGGGGGACACCGCTAAGTACAGGCCTCCAGCTGGACTCCGCACCGTTGACAACCACTCTCTGCACCCTGTCATTGAGCCAATTCCTAATCCACCTCCCCGTCCATTACTCTATCCCACACCTTTGGATCTTGCCCAGGAGGATGCTGTGAGGGGCGATGTCAAAAGCCTTTTTGAAGTCCAGATAGACCACATCCATCACCCTGCCCTCATCTATCCAGCTAGTCACTCCTTCATCGAAAGTGATCAGATAAGTGAAGCAAGATTTCCCCTTGGTGAATCCATGCTGGCTACTCCTGAGCATCTTCTTCTCCTCCATGTGTCCGGAGACAGCAGCCAGGATAAGCTGCTCCATCACTTTTCCAGGGTGAGGCTCACCAGCCTATAGTTGCCCGGGTCCTCCTTCTTGCCTTTTTTGAAGATCGGAGTGACATTGGCTTTCTTCCAGTCCTCTGGCATCTCCCCTGTTCTCCAGGACCTTCTAAAGATGATGGAGAGTGGCTTGGCTATGACACCTGCCAGTTCCTGCAACACTCTGGAGTGCATCCCATCAGGACCCATGGATTTGTGGGTGTCGAGTTTCCCTAGATGCTCTCTGAAGATTCTTGGAAGATTCACAGAATCAGATTGCTATTTTGACGATTGCTGTAACAGAAAAGGAGGCTTCTCTAGATCTTGCACAGAGGTCCAGAGGTAAGTACAGGAGAGGTTTACACCTAATATGGCTTAAAAGTCTATAGTTTTAAATCTTTGGGTGAAACCAAATACAAACCTACAGGAATATCTGGATTCATATTTTTCTATTTTGGAGTTGTTTTTGTAGTTGACCACATCATTGTTTTGTCTGTACAAAGTGCTTAAATACCTGGATAGATAATCTTTAATCTCAAAGAGGTCAGTCTGCAAGAGACATTATGTGTGGCTTCTGTGAGGCTCTCTGAAGGGCATAGTCAGAGACTTAAAGTTCCATAAGTTCAAAGAATTTTCTTGAAGAAAGGGGAATAATGTAAGTGATTTTTCTTGGCACTGCCTATCTTCTGTGGAGTTTCTTTTTGTTTGGTTTGCTTCTTTTCACAAGCAAGTTTTGGATTTGTCTTGGGTCCCCACTGCCTTGCAAATTTGTTGTGGGCAGTTTTGTGAGGACTCTAGCTGATTGCAGAGCACTGAACTGGAGAATTTTCTGTTTTCTCACAACTTATCTTCAGACAATAACTTGGAGGAGATCAAACAAGTGGCTGTCATAATCACTTACAAAGCTTTTTTGGCCCTTACAGGAGTAAAATGAATCTTTACTCACTACTATGTTCCTTGACTTAAGGACTTGAGATAAGTGCTTTATGTCCCACACTTTCTTGCCCTTGAGTCGCACTACACTGAGTCTCATTTCCTGTGCTGTGCCATACTTTTTTTTGCTGGCATGCATCTATATTCCCACACATATCTATAGTCATCCTCATAGAAACCGTGTTTATCTGTGATGCATGCTAGGGCAGCTAACTAAAGGACTTCCAGGAACTTGCCAAAGTACTGTAACTGCAGAGCCAAATGAAAAAGCTTTTATGTGGTCAACATCCACCAGCATGAGCCCAGGTTATGCAGAAGAAGGATAAGGAAGAGTCATGTCCAATATTTCAGGTTTGGCTCATGACTGAAGTAGTGCTACCTTGTCTCATAATGAAGGAAGGAAAAAAATTATTTATATTCGAGGAATAACTGAATACTGGCTGATAGTACAGTGTCACTTGGTATAGATGTATAAATCAAGGTGAGTATTGGAAGGGTCCTACCAGGAAGCTACCAGGAGTAGTGAATTTGATATTATTCATGAGCAAATCTTATTCTTCACCGAGTAGAAATTTTTAGGGTGATTCTGGAGACCCTAAGAGCTTTCTCTGTTAATGTAGATAAGCTGTTCTGGGCTGGAGCACTCCCACTTGGATGGAAATTAGGGGATATTTAGCATAATATCATAGACTTATTTTATCTCCTTAGATATCTATACTTTTCATAACATTATTCACTTATCATTTTAAGAATTATTCTTGCTTTAAAATATTATAGGAAGATATAAAATGAGTCATCTTCTCAATGTAGTTTGGTGATTCAGGTAAACATATTATCAGACTTTATTTTTAAAGTGTGTCATGTATACATAAGACTGGAAACGCTATTTATAAGTCTTCAGGTATAATAGGTAAATATTTATAAATAAAACATGTATTCTTTACCTGATAAATGGTCTGTCAGAGTTGTTCTGGTCTTTTGCACACTGTAAATATGCATTCAGATGGATCTCATTATTTTTAATTGTATATTGTGAATATTTCTACTTTTAAAGGTTACTAAATTGATAAGTTAGATATTCCAAAACTATGACAGATAAAGTTCAGAAGAACACTGACCTAATGCTGACCTCATCTTCTACCTGAAAGCAACAGCCTCTGAAGATGTTGAAAACTAGTTCATTATTCATTTCTTCACAGCCTCATGTCTTGTTTCAATTTAAGTTGTCATGTTGGTTCTGCAGGGTGATATATTCGTTATCATGGGAGACAGAGAGGCTGAGCTAAAGCCGTTTCATAAAGGTCATCCACAGCCTTGAACCTTGATCTCAGTAGTAAGATGCAAGTATTTATTCACTGTGTCAGATTGTCCTTCTCACTTACAGTGGTAGGACTTTTTTTTTGACTAAATTCAAGCACTCTTGTATGAGATAGTCCATAATAGCCTGTCAGTGGTATTAGGACTTTATTAAACAAGAAGACAGAGTTCATGCTAGAACTTTACTTTAATATACTGAAAGCATATTAAGGGAGAAGGAATGCTAAACTGCTAAACATATATTTACTAAAAATATAGACTGTAATTAATTGTGTGTCATAAAAAATTACTAGTTTAAATATCCCTATACTTAAATACCCCTATATTTAAGGTTTTATATTCCAACCATTTTTTTTTTTTAATCAGATTATCAAGGATGCTAGCTCATTTTAGAAGTAGCCAAATTGACTTTCGAGTCAATATCACCAAATGGATGCAACTCTGTCCTTTTCACACTGGTAGTTCTGGACATTGTCACTGTTGTCATTTTTCAGTTAGGCTATATTTTATAATCCATATTGCAGGGCTATTGCACCATTTCCCAGGCTGTTATGCTGTACTCGGAGTTGTTACCAGATTTCTCTGTGCAAAAAGGGGAATGATATTCTTGACTAAGCCAAGTCCATTTTGTAATCCTGTTGCCTCACATTGCTTTCAGAAAGTTTTCCAGTTTTTCGTATATTTGGCCTTATATTTTATTTTATTTTAATGCTAGAGAGGAGTGGGAGACACATTAGTATTTTCTTCTGATTTTTGGCAATTATTGTTGACTAACTACTACAACATTCTCATGTCTATCAAAATTATCGCATACCTTTCAAAGTAATAGAAAGTTAATAACATATAACATTCTAAAGAACTCAGAAATGAAAATATGGGAGAAGAAATGCACTGACACTTAGGATATATGGTTTAATTTTCCAGTGTTATATTAGATTCCAATAGCCTTGAAGCCTGTTTCAGGAAGGTAAGCAATAATGTAACAGCACCATAATTTAAATCAATCCCCTATTCTAATGCAAGGCTACCTTGCACTATTTTAAAAAGAAAGCTGTTTTATCCTGATAGTAGAGCAGCATGTTTTACTGGATGGAATTTTACTGACACATAAAACAACAGAGGAAAAAAAACTTTTGTCTTTTTAGATCCTTCTTTATAGTAGTATATGCCAGATTTGAGTTCTAAAAATTCCTATACGACCAATAGACGACAGTTCCAGCCTATCAAGGAATGAAATGCTGAATTCCCGATGTTCTAAAGAAGCTTAATCTTTGCTTTAGAAAAACTCTTTTCCTCTGCCTAAGTAGAGCTGGTATATAATTTGGACAGTTTCCAGTATCTGATTGTCATATTGAAGCATGCCAGCCTGATTCATAGATCTGAAATTCTGTTTCTAAAGAAAGAGAGCAAGAACCTTGAAATGATTGTGCCTTCCCAGAAAGATGTCATCGTTCTAATTCATGACTAATATATTGCCAATACAAGTATATACTGAAAACTGTAACTAAAATGAATTCAGATAATTTATTCAGGTAATTTAACCAACAATGGCATTTAACTACTTATTTGTTAGTTGATGAAATTAATCCTAAATATACAAATATGTACAGTTAAAAAATAAGGCAGGAGAGGGGGGAACAAACCCACAAATCTTATCATTGTAGCAATGATAAGGCTTCCAACTTATTTATCATGTAGCAATGCTTCCATTGCTTCTACATAAATGAGAGAGTAAACTTTTTTCTTTTTTTACTATCTAGGAAGTGATAAGGATCTCATTTATGTTTTTATTGGGAACTAACATAGTCTCCCTCTTGCACTGTAGTAATATCTTGAATTACAAAGAGAATGTCTTATAATTTATAAAATGCATGCCTAATTTGGAAATGGCTTATTTTGAAAAAAAAAGAAAAAAAATCCAGAACAAAAATAAACATACATGAAGAGATCATTGGAGCTTTTTATTAGCTGATTAATTAAAAATGTTGGGAGTTAAAGCAAATCTTCCATATAGAAGGGTGGAGGTGGGTCTCCAAGAAATATTTTATTTCTGTAAGGGGACTGAACAAAGTCCTGAACAAAGAAGGAGGCAAAAATCTTTGATTTTCCTGAATCATAATTCCTGCATTTGAAAGTATTGCTAAAGTTGCACTGAAGTTCTATAGACGAGGCTGAATTTCTTCTATCAAGGCAGAAGAAAGCACAACCTGATTCTGTGTCCCCTTCAGAACTAAAGGCTTCTTCTCCTCAAAATGTCATTTTTAGATTTCATTTTTATCATCACTACTCATGAGGTAATCTGGAAAAAATTTATGACATCCTTTGAATTAAAAGCCAATTTTGTAACTACCAAGCATCCTATCACACACACATACACACAGAGATGGATATAAATAAATAAAACCTTAAACTTTAAAAAACTTTAAAAATATATGGATTAGTTATGCTTAGTTTTTCCTTTGGGGTCAGTCTGTTGAACTAGAAGATCCAGAGTTTGTGAGATTTGATCCTGCAAGAATGGCTACTATGTGAATCGACTGCTTTACATGGACATCGTGTTTGGCATTTTGAGGCTGATTCCTTCTGTGAACTTTGAGCCTGTGGCTAGGGACTGGAATAAGATTAAGCTTATTCCCAGCATAAAAGACATGAACAAGGGAAATATACAAGCCTGTAGTTTTGAGTAGCTGAAATATGGCTTTTGGTTTGATTGCACAGGCTCTATTCATATGAATAAATATCTTATCAAGAAAAGCAGGTTTACTAGTTTCAATAGGAGAAAAAAAAAAACCTCTGCAACTGCTGTGAATAAGTATTCATCCACAGAAGCAAGTTTTGCACAGTCTAGTCAGTTAATAGTAAACTATTACAGACATTTACTTGACTATCTTTTGTAGGATTCTTGGCCAGAAAGCCTTGAGGACAGAGTATTCTGCATTTCTTACTGGGGAAAAGAAGAAAAGCCAGTTCTGATCAGCCTTATTTGCATGTAATTTACCCATAATTCCACCTGCCAGCTTTTGATTTTTTGATTTATTTGTGCCAGTGGGTGGTTTGGCATCTTACTGCTCCCAGGAACAAGGGAGGTATAAAGCTAGTTTGAAAGATACCTTTTTGTCTCAGCTGTGACAAATGTAAACTCAGCATCACTAAATGCTCTGAGCTGACCCCACGAAAAAAAACCTTTGGCATGTAAAGTTGCATCAAAGTCCAAACTCCAGCTCAGTTTCTTGCTCTCTAACCTTGCAGCTCCCTCTATTTGTAAGGAATGAATGTTTTTGTAAGAAAGATGTTTAGATAATAAAATCCTTGCTTCTGCCTCTGGATGCTCCAAGAATTGCACAAAATGTGCTGGTAATTATGCAGCTTATTCATATTGAAGACATACAAACTTAACATTTTGCTGACCATTTTATTGAGGGATCTGCTTTGGGAAATGTGTTGTAGGAGCATTAATTAATTCATTAAAAGACAGTATGAGGAAAATGAGTACTTCTAAGGTGTTTAGATCTTCATGCTCTCTCCTTAGCACACTGACTCTTCAATTACACTTGCAAACTGGAACTACTGAACAGAATGGGCAAAAAATAATAATTTTATGCCAAAAGAATATTATATTGATAGCTGTTGGAGAGCTCATCACAAAGGAATAGGAAGCACAGAACAAAAGAAATATTTAATCCTATACTTCAGATAAGTAAAGCAAGTAAAAAGAGATGACATCAAGCGCTAGTGCTGTATTTTACACAGAATCACAGAATGGTTGCGGTTGGAAGGGACCTTCAGAGATCATCTAGTCCAACTCCCCTGCTCAAGCAGGGACACCCAGAGCACATTGCACAGTGCTGCATCCAGGCAAGTTTTGAAAATCCCCAGAGAAGGAGACTTCACAACCTCCCTGGACAGCCATTTCCAGGGCTCTATCACCCTAACAGGAAAGTTCTTCCTCATACTTAGATGGAACTGCCTGTGTTTCAATTTATACCCATTACCCATTGTCCTGTCACTGGCCACCATCAAGAAGACTTAACCCCATGAGGTTCCTCTCTGTTCAACTCCCTAACCTGTTTAGGTCTCTCTGAATTTCTGGAGACTTGGCCACTCCAGACAGTTTTGTATCATCTGCAAGCTAGGTTTTGTAAGACATGACTGTGCTGCTCTCTGCATTTTCCTAGGTGTGAATTCCAGACAGAAAGAGTCACTTCCTCTCAGCCAGAGATGGCTGCCTGATTTGCTGTGAATGGTGACACTTAAAGCCTTACTTGGTAATTGCCCACTCGGTAATTGCCCACTCGTAGGCCTGGCTTCTGCAAAACAATTGGGACAACAAACTCTGTCCCTCGAAGCAACATAGAGGCCAAAGTAAGCCTTCAAGGCACTCAGTTTTGTACAGTAAGTTATTAGCCTAATAGGATCCTTTGTCTAGGGAGAGACACCTTTACTCTTAACTACCTTCACCTCAAGTGGCTGCATTTCATGGTCATTAGGAACATGTGTATTAATTATCCATTGGACAAGTGTAAAGGAGAATCAGATTCTTCCAGACCTCTTATTGTCTTTCAGTTGTCATTCTTTATTTTTCATAGAGATACAAAGTTTCATAAACATTGTGTCTTCACTAAAAATAAATTAAATATATCACATAAAAATCAATATTTTCATTCATTTAGATCAGTATATTTTTCCAGTAAATTTTGATTACTTTTTTTTTCAGGCTGAATGACATATCTCAGACGTTTGCTTAATAGTTGCTGTGGTAAGTGCATTAATATGTATGAACAGTCAAGTAACTCTAGTGCTAAAGATGGCAGAATAATCAATAAAAATTTGAAAAGTTAACATGGTGCATGTCCCAGTTAACAGCTTAAAGTTTCTATGTATAGTGTATAGTAAAATAACAAACAGATCAGTGGCCTATGATCACCTTATCTCCTAACTCATTCTTCTGTCTCTAGAGCTGGTTGAGGATTTTCAGCTATTCTTAGGCTTTGCATCACATTGTTTGATCCTGAGTAACTGGTTGTAAATCCTTTTGCTTCATTTCAGAAATACTTCTCCTTGATACATTTGCTGTGTTACAGACAGCACTGAATATTGATTTTAAGTGGAATAGAAAATGTGCTTTTGTTGGGGAGAAAACACAGAAAGTTATTTCTATGCCAAAAAAAAAAAAAAAAGAAAAAAGAATGAAAGAAAAAAAGTTCTGCTTTGCATATCTTTGCATATCCAGTTGCCTACAGGTGAAGTTCCACCTCCATAAGTCCACTCCATATTGCATCATTTGAGGGATGAGGGAAGAAGAATACTTTGTCAACGTAATTTTATGCATCTAATTAAAATCTTTACACGAGGAAATATGTTTCAACTGCCTTTATCCACAAAGATAGAAAGGAGAAATCAATCAGATGGAGGATAGTCTGTATATATTTATGGGGGTTCCAAGAGCAGGACTGCTAATATTTTGTATTTAATGTTTATTTGGGAATAATAGAGTGTAGATTTTTTTTTTACACATAGTATAGGCAATTGTAATCTTTTCCTTTGGAGAAATCAAGAAATGGTATAATTCTTAGAGGTGACCAGTGATAGGACAAGGGGCAGTGGGTAGAAGTTGAAACACAGGAAGTTCCATCTGCATGTGAGGAAGAACTTCTTCACTGTGAGTGTATCAGAGTCCTGGAACTGTTCAGGGAGGTTGTGGAGTCTCCTTCTCTGGAGGTCTTCAAAATAACCCTAATCCTAAAATACACCTAGATGCCACCCTGTGCCACATGCTCTAGGTGTCCCTGCTTGACTAAGGGGATTTGGACTAGATGATTTCTAGAGGTCCCTTCATACCTTAATCATTCTGTGATTCTGAAAAAGGAAAAATAAGAGGAAGTGCATACATTAGAGACGTAAAGATATATTAAAGAGATACTAAAAAGATTTAATGTCTTAACTGTAGTTCCTTGTTATTCTCTTTTTCTACGACCAAAAAAAGTAAGGTCCAAAAAAATTAATATCCCACTATTTATTTTTAATTGCTTTTTGTTACCTTGTATTTTTTTCCTTCTCTGCTTCCTTGTACTGAAAGTGGAATATGTTCAATGCTTGTTAAAGATTCTTACAAGCATTCAGGAACTCTGCACTCAGTTGGCTGGGGTTTTTTGTCTTGTAGATGACATTTCTGAATATTAATAAAAGGCTTAAGTAAGATCCATCTTATATTGGAAATACTACCATTTCCATGTCAGTTTATAAGTACAACACAAGCTTTGAGCAATTTGGCTGAGAAGAAACATGCTTTGACTTGAGTACGAGAGAATTAAACAGTAGCTGTGCAGGGATTTGTACTAGCTGCATTCAAATGGTAGAGGTGAATGCCTAGAATGACAACTAAATGCCCACATCTTTTTGTAGACTGAGCTCTTTGAGTATCTCATTGGGAATTTCAACTTGAAATGTTCAGGTTACGAGTTGCAGAAGTAGGATCTGAATATTCAAAGCTGTAGCTATGGTTAATAAAAACTCTACTCAAAAAAAAAAATAATACATAGAGTCTGAATTACTCTGAATATCAGAGCCCTTACCTTGACAGGACCTTGGCACCACAAGAGTTACCTTTTTTGTTTAATCTCAGTATGTCCTCGTACCTTGGATAGATAGTAAATAATAAATAATGCCTAGAGCCACATGTAGACTGAGGAAGATAAAAGAAAATGTTTAGTTGTTCCTGGGTTGAGGTAGAGGGCCAATGGGAAAAAAAAAGGTATATAATTGTATAGTTAATTTTTAAGATAAGAACTGAAGTTGTCTGGGCAGCCTTGAATTAGACTTTCTTAACTTTTAAATGGCAAGTTTTCAATTTTAAATACAGTTAAATATCGCTAAATATAATAGTTATCAGGAATCTGCTCAACTGTGTATACACAAGAGCTATTTTGAAGATTGTTATTAATTTTTTTATTGAATGTTAAAGATAAAACACTGAGATTTTTCAAGATCCTTTATTTGTAACTGTATTAGACTATTTTGTTTAATCTCAGGATGTATTAGAATATTTTGTTTAATCTCAGTAAACAAGAACAACTTTCACATATAGTGGTGAGATCTGGAGTAATAGAGCAGGGAGGTTGGACTAGATGATCCCTTTCAACTTTAATATTTCTGTGATTCTGTGAAATGTTGAGCAGATGCACAAGCTCACGCTAATTGCAGGCACTATGGAGAAGGAGGAGTGAATGTGAGCAATGACCAAGGCATTTCAAGTCAGATGAGGCTACCACTTGTAGCCTCCACTACCACTACCACTGCTGCACCACTGTGATCTGGTTGCATATGAGTACTGAGAAGTCTGAATAGCTCGTTAGGGAAGAGTGACAAATAACCTTTGATGACCTTGTTGCTACTTGGATTGCAGTTCTGCTTCAGCAGGCAGGGTTATGAACAATTTTTTTTTTCTGAGCCTTATGCATCC
Organism: Nothura maculosa; assembly: GCA_032353885.1. Lineage (NCBI taxonomy): Eukaryota > Metazoa > Chordata > Aves > Tinamiformes > Tinamidae > Nothura > Nothura maculosa. The sequence continues at coordinate 45,690 of JAUBOD010000356.1, read as the reverse complement.
TCGGCCTCAGGGAAATTCACTAAGGACCGCCTGGCTGACAAATTGATTTATTCCCCAAGCAGGTTTCCAAGTTGCTAGTGTTTACCATGATATTTATGTAAGAACCTAAGTCTTGGCTCTACTTTCTTCTTTTTTTCTTCTTTTATTTTTTTTCCTTACTTTTGGTCCACACAGAAATGTGTGGCTTCAGTTTTAACACAGAGCTTTGAGTTTCATTTTAATGTGATTTTTTCATCCGCCCTAATTAACATTTTACTGTCCCCAAAACATAAAACTATTTTTCTTACTGCAGTCATGACCTGGTATTTCATATTGTGGTGTATAAAACAGCTCTGCAACACCACTTTTGTTCAATTGTTCAGATACATGGCATTATCTGAAAGGTTTTTACACTCAAATTCATTTGCCCTATGGATCTATAAAAAAACAGTTATTATTTTCAGTTAGAAGTTGTGGAAACTGATACATGGAAATGTGTTAGCAGATCGCTCAGCCATGAGTCATGATGCAATCTATCTAAATAGGTGTCTCTGCTCTGCATGATGTGAAGCTCCCTTTGAAGACCATAATCTCTAAAGGTTTTGCAGATCTTTTTCTCTGAGAAATAAATAAATAAATAAATAAATAAATAAATAAATAAATAAATAAATAAGAACTGTACATGATTGAGAAGGAGGAATAGAAAAAGAAACCTTCCAGATTATCCCAGAAGAAAAACTGAATGTCTAGCTAGTGTTATTTACATTTGGCTTTAAAAGTTCTTGGCTCTAAGATGCTTCCTCCACCCAGTAGAAGAGGATGGGAAATGCCAGCAGGCTTCAGAAACATTATTTTTTTCCCACGCTGGTTGCTCCCAAGCCTTGCTCACAGTCCATGGGGGACAATAACAGATTTTTCTTTCAAAAAAACTCAAAATTTTGGTGTTCTTAACAGACCATTTCTATGCTTCAGTCAAGAGGACCTCAGAGTTCCTTTAAAGAAAGGAAGAAGAATTGCATGCTACTTTTTCCAACCAAAAAATAATTCAATTTATCTTCTACTGCAACACCATCTTCTGTCAGATTGTGGTTTTCCCTGGGATTTACTTATTTGAATGCTAACAAAGTACATACCTAGTTTTCCTTCTGACTGTGAAGTATCACAGTCTGAGAACCGTGTAAGCAAAAATGGTATCAATAGAGTCCAACAGACTTGAGTGAAATTTGAATGAGGAAAATGGAGAAGTTGTATTTTTAAGGTAGTTGTTTTGATCTAGACATTCACTGTGCTGTGTACATACTTTAGATTACACAGTGATTTCATTCTGAATAAAACTACATGAATAAGCTATTGAAATTCATCTTTACTTCCTAAGTTACTTTTTGCCTTATCAGATAGAAAGAAGTCTGTGTTCTTGGAACTAGGGGTCATCAATTCTGTTTAAAATGATGAATGCATAAGATTGTCTAACAAACTTGCAACTCAGAGATGGGCATGGATCATTAAAATGGCAGGGGCAATGCAGTCTGATTTCAGAATTTGTTACTGCAGGGTAACACAGTATTTCTAAATGGAAAAGAAAATTAATACTCAGACTGCAGCTTGAATTTCACAGACATGAGGCAAAGTGTAGTCTGACACATGAATTCCATATATTTTCAAAGTTAAAAAATGCTCTTAATTCTGCTGTTTTTACTGCTCAGCATTTCTTTCACATAAACCTTATTGTATAATTCTGCTGATCTAACACTTCTTCCTTTGGGATTGGGCAGAATACTTTTCTTAGCTTTTGAAGTTTTTCTTTTAAATTATTTTTAGAATGACTGAAAGCAGAGCATATTTTCAAATCCACTGTCAGTTTTAAAGAAAAAATCACACACCATCTGGTTAAGTTGTATGCATAACATGGCATGTGTGAATGTGCCATTTTTCACTGTGTCTATGTGATTTTCCTGAAATTAATCAAATAATCAATGAAAATTAAAGAGTTTTGAGGGAAAAAAATGCATGCTTTTGAACATGAAGTTTAGATAACATCCTTCTGAAAATCTAACTCCAGAGTACATGGCAGTTTGGAAGTCACTGTCAAAGGCTGATACAGATGTTTCCTGGAATGGCATAAAATTAATGGCAGCACAGATACCGTTAAGCATTTTTATATTTGTCATTATATCTGCTATATTTGATTGATTGTTTGATAAATTCATCTATCTGGCACTATTAGTAGAGTACCTGAGTGCCTTTGAAATTGTTTACATAGAAAAAAAAATCTATCAGTGTCTTTGAAATGGTTTACATAGAAAAAAAAATCTATTATATCTATAGTGAGAGAGGCCCAAAAGAACTGCTAAAAGATTTTATTACATAGATGAAAAGAGTTAATTAGGAAGATTAAGATGGAGAAATAGATTTTTGAAATTTCTTTATGAAGTAATACCATCTTTGGTATTACTAGACTTCATTACCTAGACTCTATCTTCTTTAGTCTTTGTCTCATGGACTGGTCACATTTCATTTTTCATCAGGAAAGTCATTGTCATGATTTGATCCGTGGGTATGGAGCTGATGCAGATCTTTCAGAAAGGACACTAAAGTCAAAGAGTTCTCCAGCTTTGATCGAACACTAAACTTGCCTTGGTCAAATTATTATTTGCATCAGTAGGAGTCATAAAAAACTACATGTAAGAAGCAAAGAGATATTTTGTGAATCTTTTAGCATAGACCTTAGATGTTTTAAGTTGCCATTTATTATCCATAATAAGCAGAGGTTAGCAGAACCACAAATGGTCTCTTTTGCTGCAAATGCAGCAGCTGCTTCCAATGAACCAAATAAACCATGAGAGATCTGTTGCTTGGATTCATCAATCATCTCTATTGCAGATAGAAAGTGCTATCTGCTTAAAATTGACAAAAGACATGTTAAATAGGTTAAAAAAAAGTTACATAAGAATAACTCATTAAAATCTGGAACCCTGGTGAAGTAGAAAAAAAGGGTAATAAGCTCCTCAAAATACAGAAAAGAAGTATTTTGAAAGAATATTAAGAAAGCACTGAAATATGCTGTACACTCTCAGCACAACACACTACAGACATGTTGCCAGGAATTTACAGCTTTGTATGGCTTTATTCAAGCATGTTGATCAGTATTTTTGTGTCACAAAACTGTCTATCACATATAATGGAGTATAAAAAATTGAGCTTCAGCCCCACTATTGATGTCCCATTAACAAGTATGTCAGTGAAAGGAAAAGAAATGGCCTGAATTATACAGTTACTATATCACTAAACTTATAAATAGGAAAATTAAAAGGTAGTGTATTCAGATTTCTCTCAGAAAAAAAAATTAAATTGAGTTACTGCTAGTTTGTTAGATATATTTTCAGGTATGGGAAACATTTGAGAAAGCAACCAAGTACAAATTTAGAACAGATGAAAGAATAAAAAACATGCAAATGCATAACTGATTTTTCTTACAAGTCATAAATACGTTATCATAAGCATTATACTTTTTATAGAATTATTTTGATATTGTTTATAGGAGTTCATAAGAAGTTTTGATGATTTTTTTAAGGTAATTGACTGAACCAAGTTTGTGCTAATACATGATCACAGAATCACAGAATATTTGAGATTAGAAGGGACCTCTAGAGATCATCTAATCCAACCTCCCTGCTCAAGTGGGCATGTGGCACAGGGTTTGGAACACAGTCTCTAAAGAAGGAGACTCCACAACCTCCCTGGGCCGCCTGTTCCAGGGCTCTGTCACCCTCACAGTGAAGTTTTTCCTCATGAACTGAATTGCCAAGAGAGAACTCTTCATACCCTTAACATCCTGCTCAGCAATAATGTAATCAAATTTAATATTCCTTTTCTTGTCTTGATTAACTTTAACTCCTTATTTTTTTCAGGCAAAACATCAATCTATATTGCATTAACATCCTTGCAAATGGCACATTTTAGCTTGTCCACCTCAAGGAACATTTCATCCTGCTACAATCTCTGTTACTATCCAAAATACAATAAAGTAGCACTGAGGAACAGACAGCACTTAAAAGACTCCAAGCTGAATCTCATTCTACAAAGTAGTGTGGAGTAAAGCAGCAGTAAAAAATCTCCAGTAAGAATGAGGAACCTGAAATGTAAACCATGGGGTTTCCACTCCTGGAAATTCATGGACATGCTCTTGTATGATATGCCAAAATGGATGAAGGATGGACAAATTGTGCCTTGTGAGAGATTCACAAATGGTTTTAGGCATTGCTATTTCAATATTCAGCTACTTGAATTACCCCAAGTAAGGATTTTTATAGAAAAGATAATAGTAGTAGATGTGTTCTTTTCCTTATTGACTTCCTAAGCAGGGAACAGATTGGTCCATGTACATACGAGGAAATCATTGTCTCAAGAGATGAATCTCAGTTTTTTAAGCACATGGATGGTATTACCACTTTCTGTGATAATGTTATAAAGATGTTACTGGGCAGCAGAGACAAAAATTGCTATTTTATCTTGAACCCTAAGTCAAGAGAAACTGGCAGGAAATGCTGGAAAACGAAATTGGTAAGAGGTTTCTCTTAAGAAAGGATGCAACCAGGCATGGTGAGTCAGAGTGACCTGCTGGATTTCAAGAGAAGGTGGGTAGAGAGTGAGGATATGGGCAGGCTGGCACCTTGCAGCACAAATGCCTGAGAAGGGCAGGGACAAGCCAGACTTCAGAAAAAAATAATTGGACAAAGATGTGTTTCCTGAAGGCCTTGAAGGGATGGAATGTAGTTTGCTGGAACTTTGGAAAGGACAGAAAAGTACTAGACGGAAAGTGAGAGAAAATGATTGATTCTGACAGGTCTCAGGGGAGAGATATTTTGACAAGACCTTTTCTGTTCATCTACTCGCCCACCAACGTTAATCTTCACTTTACTGAAAGTCACCTAGCTACCTAGCTGATCTTCCAGTAGCATTAGATATTCAAAGTTCGTCTGTAAAGCTCTTGGAGAATATGTAGTTCTATCACAAACCCATGGCTAACTCAAGGTCCCATAATTATTTGAAAGACTTTCTGTACCCTTGCTAAAGGAAGGATTTTCCTGAGCATTTCTAATACTCAAATTATAAATGCAAAAGGGAAAAGTGTGAGGGAAGGTAGCTGTTATCCCTCCATCTTCCCTTGTACTTCAGACTTTCACACTCCTCTCACTCCGACTCTGTGCAAAATCTAAACACTGATTTTCTTTCCTCTGTTCTTTGGGCACATACACAGGTTTCTGCCGTGTATATCTGATCACTCTTTCAGTGATGGCAAAAATTGGGTGGTTTATATGGAATTTAAAGGTCAAAAAAGGTGATGCTTAAAGAGTTTTGGTCTGTGATAGGAACATTCTGTTAATAATCTGGTGAAAATTTAAGCAAAAGCTAATATTTATTTATTCTGGAGAGTGAAGCTCATTTGGAGATACATGATGATATCCTAATACACTAGTCTCATAATAAAAAAATTAGGAATGTAAGTTCTAAGACAGAACAAAGATATATGGGGCTACCCAGTCCGACTAGAGGCCTTTCATGCTTTTCTTAGAATAACTTGGACATAGTTTCATCTTGAACTCTACTATGCTTATCTTAAAATTATGAAGATAAATTTTGCAGGCAATTAAGTACTTTTTGACTTTTTGCAGTTAATTACGTATAGCACTCTTGCGGAAACTGAGATCTTCATGTAATGAGTTACTTTTTAGCCTGTAAGAGAAGAATAAAATCTAAACAAGTAGATATGTTTTTTCCTAGTATGTTCTCTCTTCAGCTTTTTGTTTTTCTATTTGGAAATCTCCAGTGGATTTGACTTCTAAGGTTATTTTTATAGACTTGTCTTCCATCCATATATGGTTTTTGATCTTTAACATCACTTGTTGAAGAACTCCAATTATATTTACTTCCTTTTGGGCAAAGAACCACCTAATTTTGTTTGATTTGAATTTCATGCATATAATTATCAAAAACTTTCTTTATTTTTTTTCTTTTTTTTCCCTGTATTGGAAGGCTATGTCAGATTTCTTTTCTCCTAAAAGATGGTTTAAAAGTTTTCCAATTTTCAGTTTAAGTAAGTGTATTCATTGCCAATTCATTTCCATTTGTTTGTACTAATTATCTGATAGTTAATATGTTGATTCTTTTGGAGAGAGTTGTTATGTCCCTTCTGAGACTTCATTCTGCTAGACTAAACAAGCCAAATTCTCTAGCACCCGTTCAGGGAACAGTTTTTATTTCTTTAACTATCTACCCTGCATCTACTCTGATCTGATTTCTTGAGGATGAAAACAGAGGAAACTAAAGGAATGAATCCTATCTTTTACATTCTACCCTCTGGAGATATATTTTGGGATGTTTTCCTTCATGTTCCTTTCATTTGTGATACATCATCATGCTCTTTCCAGCTAGTGATATTACCACTCTTTCATCAGAAGATTTTTGCACTAGAAATATAAAAGAAATTAAACACTGGATTCTCATTTGTCTGGGGCTCTATAAATAGCTCCAGTGTTATAATTCATGAAAGCTAGACTATGTATACAGCATACAAGATACGTTCCTCAAGCAGAAGTCAGCTGTGGTTAGAGGCGGACCTGCATCTCATGCCCGCTGCATACTGGTAATCTTTAGAGAAGCTCCAAGCCCAGTAGCAGGGCTGAATTTTGTGGCTTCATGTGTGCCAAAGCACATTGTGGACAATATCACGCAGTATATGACATCTGAATACCCTCAGAGGTTCCAAGAAGTCTGCATCTATCGGTGTTGTTGGCACCCACAGGTGTCTATATGAATGTGTCTGTCTGTGTCTCTGTTTCTGTTTTAAACTGCTCTTTTCCCCCCTGGGGCAATCACCACATTGACGTCAGAACATTGCCCAGCACCTCATTTATGTCTGAGAAGAGAGAGAAAGAAGGTTGAGAAGAGAGCTCAATGGAAAAAATAATATTCAGTGTATGCTAAAAGCATTGAGAGGGGAGGAGTAAGTGAAAGAGAAGGGAAAATTTAACACAGTATATTTTTGTTGTTCTAAATATATATAAAAGGAGATTGAGAATAAAAATACTGTATTAGTATCTGAAAATGTAGTGAGGCAATATTTTTGGAATATCTGAAATACGACTATGTATAAAGTAGGTATAAGAGTTTCTATTTAGTTTTTCTCTGAAGATATCTCTTATTGCCATTATTGCCGTTAATGAAAGGTCATGATAAACCTATAATACATTTTTCCTTTTTTCCATGTGGTTTCTTTCTTTTTTTCTTAGGGTAATCTCACATATCTTTGCAGCAGATATTATGTATTTATAGAGTTCTATCTTGTTAGTCATAACACCATGTTCTTATCTGAAATTGTTGTCAGCTCCAGATGGAGTCAGACAATATTTTGTCCAATAAATTCTGGTGCACAAATTAGACAATCTATACTCATGTGTCTTCTTGAGTCAAATAATAAGAGCACACAGTTCAACAGTGAGTATATATTAAAATTCACTTCTCCACATCCAATACATTTCTTTCTTTTTTTTTTTTTTATAATTTGTTTATTACAGTGAACCAGAATGAATTTTAAGTGATTTCTATAGTCTCTATGGACTAAAGTAATAGAAGCAAGGAACCATGTTCTACAGCACACTAAAAGCACTTTTCTCCCTTCTTACAGGTTATGTGAAAGACTCTTCTGTCTGTACCTTTTTCAGATTTGGCATACTCAGCCATGTTTTGCTTATGCCTTTCTATTTTCCCTTCCATTTTCTCTTAGTATCTGTTTCATTTTCCGTGGAACCTCGATCTCTTTTACTACCTTCTTTCTCATTTCTTCTTCTTCCTTTAGAGCACTAGTGGGTATGTGAGAATTTTGGCTTTTACTTTTTTAACATGGAGTGCCTTGTTCTTAGAACTGTGGACCAAAGCCAAATAATGTGGATCAACTTAACCCCAAAGGAAAGTACATTTACTACTATTTGAGGATCATTTAGTTTTAAAGCTGATCTCATGATTTGGAGAGACTTGATTCATATTCTCTGAATGCCTGTTTTTGGCAGTATTGCATGGAGCTTCTCCAGCCTTGGGCATTTGTTGAGGCACTGATGATAAAAGCAGTCTTTGTGTTCCTCTGATCTTGAAGATTGCACTGTGCTAGAGCTGGCTGATATTTTCATGGAAAAATTGAGTTTGGTTGAAATTTATCCCTTTTTTTCACCAAAAGAGAAGTGAATATCTGTCCTTACCTCTTTCTCCATTCTCTTTTTCCAATTTAAGAGAAAGACAAAGAGGAGGGAAATCCTGACTGCCCTGCTCTTTAAGTAAAACTAAAGCAAACAAACTACCTGGTTTTCATTTTATTGGGAAATGGTAGAATAATTAGAGGACTTCTTATTTACTTTGAAATTTGATTTTTTTCCCACCAAATATGTGGAATATTTGCCCAGTTCTCCCTAAATCTATGAGTTGTGTAGTTAATCAGCAGACGTTACATGCCTAGACATTTACGCCTTTTCATTCCTAAACAGCTGACAACCAAGGACCCAGAAGCACCATTCTGCTGGGACGACAACACTTTACTGACCAACATTGCCCTCTGCAGTCTTTACAGTGTGGTTGCTTGGGCCTAGCACTGAGGCTTGGGCTGTTGGGAAAGCTTGCTGCATTTTGTTTTTGCTTTGTTTTGCTTTGTTTTTTAAAGAAGATGTTGAAGGGTATTGCAGGATGTGTGACTGGTTAATGAAAGTCAACAGATATCAGTGGTTCTGCAATAAAGGTGAAAGAAAGAGAGAGAAAAGAAGGAAAGGAGGGAAGGAAGGAAGGGACGGAAGGAGGGACGGACGGACGAACGGACG
>JAUBOD010000356.1:0-19188 GCA_032353885.1 Nothura maculosa | reverse complement strand
GCTGCTGTCTCCAGACACATGGAGGAGAAGAAGGTGCTCAGGAGTAGCCAGCATGGATTCACCAAGGGGAAATCATGTTTGACTAATCTGATCACCTTCTATGAAGGAGTGACTGGCTAGATAGATGAGGGCAGAGCGGTGGATGTGGTCTATCTGGACTTCAGCAAGGTTTTTGACACCGTCCCTCACAGCATCCTCCTAGGCAAGCTCCAAAGGTGCAGGACAGATGAGTGGACGGGGAGGTGGATTAGGAATTGGCTCAATGGCAGGGCGCAGAGAGTGGTTGTCAATGGTGCAGAGTCCAGCTGGAGGCCTGTGCTTAGCGGTGTCCCCCATGGGTCAGTCCTCAGTCCGGTCCTGTTCAACTTATTCATTAACGACCTCGATGAAGGCATGGAGTGCTCCCTCAGCAAGTTTGCGGGGAATACCAAACTGGGAGGAATAGCTGATAGCCCCGAGGGCTGTGCTGCCATCCAGAGGAACCTGGACAGACTGGATGACTGGGTGATGAGAAATCTCATGAAGTTCAACAAGGGCAAGTGCGGGGTACTGCACTTGGGGAAGAAGGCCCATGTGATCCTGGGGTGCATTAAGAGGAACATCTCCAGCAGGTGGAGGGAAGTGATCGTCCCCCTTTAGACAGCCCTGGTGAGGCCACATCTGGAGTGCTGTGTCCATTTCTGGGCTCCACAGTACAAGGGGGATGTGGAACTGCTGGAGAGAGTCCAGTGCAGGGCTACCAGGATGATCAGGGGCCTGGAACATCTGCCCTATGAGGAAAGGCTGAGAGAGCTGGGCCTGCTCAGTCTGAAGAAGAGAAGACTGAGTTGGGTCTGATCAGTGTGTATAAATACCTGAAGGGAGCCAGTGAGGAGGAAGGGGCTGGCCTCTTTTCAGTGGTGGACAGTGACAGGATTAAAGGAAACAGCCGCAAGCTGAGGCACCAAAAGTTCCACAGGAACTTAAGAAAACATTTATTGAGAATGAGGGTGGCAGAGCACTGGAACAGGCTGCCCAGAGAGGTTGTGGAGTCTCCTGTTTTGGAGATCTTTAAAACCCACTTGGATGCCACCCTGTGCCATGCACTCTAGATGACCCTGCATGAGCAGGGAGTTTGGACTAGATGGCCTCTGAGGTACCTTCCTACCTTAAATATTGTATTATTCTACAATTCATAGAGGATAGGTAATTTCACAGCAGCCTTCAAAGCTATACTGAAACATACCTTTTATCTCTGGTTATGATCCTGATTCGGAAAATAAAATATTTTCATAAAAATTGAATCAATAAAATATTAGTATGTATTTTCAGCTAAGCTTCTGCGTTAGGACTCAGGTGAACCAGCTATAGAGTAATGAAAGCCTCAAAGAGTATCTGCTTTCTTACAAGAAGTACATGTAATGATTGGCTGTCAAAAGATTACAAACAGTGAAGCAAAAACTTTAAACAAGTAAAAAAACTTTATTTTTACCTTTATAAATGTGTTATTAATAGCACAGTTTTCCCTTACACAATCACTATGATTTCTGCAGCAAGTTTGTGGTATACAGATTTTTTTTTCCTTAATTGGTAAATAGGATTCATCCAGTTTCAGAAGGCAGAAAGTTTTGAGTAAGATTCTTAGAGAATTGTGTCTATGAGGGTACTTTCTACTTACAAATGAGGAATATCCCTACTATTAACTACACTGTAATGAGAGTACAGATGGAGTTTAAAAAATCTGGAGTTTCCTTTGTCTTCATAACTTGCATATGAAAGTGTTATGATTTCAGCTCCAGAAAGAAAAGGATCTTTGGAACCATTACTTTCAGTGTATCTCTTGGATCTCTTCCCATCAAAAAAGAATTGGCACAATATAGACATTCTGACTGTCACAACAGGGAAATATGCAGGAAGAGACCATGAGTCTGTGTGAGCAAGTGAGAGACGGGCTAGATCTATCACCAACAACTGGATAATAATCCAGGTGGTGTCCGGTCATGAGATCAAACAAGTTTAGCAAGAAGCAGGAGGGAACCCTACTCCATACAGATGCACACACACATACCCTCAAAAGGTGATTTTAGGTATCTAATGCAGCAGCTTGGTCCATTCAACCACATGTGGCCTTGGAAAGCTGTCAAGAAACGGAGTGGCAGTGGAAAAATCTGTGGACTACTAGAAAGAAAGGGATTTGCTTCATTTATGAGTAATTCTGCATCTTTATTCCTTTTGATATTATATACCTGTTGTAACAAATACCCATAAACTTATGGGAGAGATACTACATATGCTATGCAAGTAAACTGTCCTAGGGCAGTGGGAGTCAGCCTCTAGATCCTGACTTTGATGCTTTCAGATGCATTAGGAACCAGTCACAGAATCACAGAATCACAGAATCACAGAATCACAGAATGGTTAAGGTTGGAAGGGACCTCTAGAGATCATCTAGTCTAACCTTCCCACTCCAGTCCCTCCAACAAAATAAGAAACACTGACTTCAGATCTCCTTAGAGCCTGGGAGCTTTTCTCATCATGGAGATGTGGTTAATCCTTAGTTTGGGAAAGGAAAAATAAAATCTGGCAGACCAACTCTGAGCTGTCAGTTCCTCTATGTGTGTCATGACATGGTCAAGGAGACTGCCTGTGATCACAGTTGTTTTTTTTTTCCAATATTTTGGACTTGTCTTCACTGTGTCGCATGAGTTGCATGAGCCGTCACCTACGTATATTAGACCTAATGAGAAAGAAGTCTTTCTGAAGGCAGGCAGTAAGCTCCAAGAGCTTGGACCCAACCTCAGTAAAAATCAAGGGGAATCTACTCATTATGTTAATGCTCTCAAGTACCTGCTAACATGAGAGGAAAGGGGCTTATTAATGGAAAATTACAAGTTTGGCAGGAAGTTTTGGTTTGGCTGCATATTGGTCCTGCTAGGCTTTAGACTTACTGTGGTCTGCACAGAAAGGAAATATAAGAGCCAGATAATACTGTAAACTGGAAAAGGAGGCTGGGGACTGCTGCAAAGTGTAGTTCTGTGAGTAACCAGTTAACTATGTCTTCCAGAAATCTTCAGACAACTCACATAAATTGTTTTATGTCTCCTTCCAACCTCTAACCTATAAACCACTGACTGTGAATCTCAAACTCAGCTTCTTTATTCTGTTTTCTTTGAAAACAAATGCTCTTCAAAATTTTAAAATTCTTTTTAATAAAAAACAAACACTCTTATGTGCCACAGATATGCATCCCCAACACTTCAACCTCAGCTAGTGAGAGATTTATGTCTGTAAACAAAAATGAAAAAGATTCTCTATGTCCTATCCACATAAAACATGAAAAAAAAAAAGAAAAAAAAAAGACACAAAAATTATAAGATTCAAAAGTGGTTTCTGTTTTGGTCATGTAAGTTGTTCCTGGTGAAAATTAAACACTGAGTTACAGCTGCAAGGTTTCAGAGCCCAATAGTCATGTTCTAAGCTCTAGGTAACAGAAAACCGCTGAGTGACATACGCTGCAACATTTATTTACTGTCACATTCCTTTACCTAACAAATTCCTAGGCAAACAAAATCCACAGATACAGCAAAAGGGGAAATGTCTCTTAGTTTGATTAAATAGGATATAAGTTAGGGAAGAACTAAATCCCACTGTGAACTTATCCCAGCTGAATCTGTTGGAAACGAGAGCAGTAAAAAGAACACACAGTCCTCAAAAATAGAAATAACTTTCTAAAATATGGTTTTCAACATTTCTTTGGGAAATATTTAGGTATGCAAGTAATTTCACTTTAATAACTTTATTCTTCAACAATTTTTGTCTTTATATATAAAAATACTCATGTTATTTGTGTTTTTCATTAAATATTATTTTCTTCAATAAACTTTGATAGATCACAATGGAAAACTTTCCTTGAAAAGAAAGCAATATTCTGTTGATCCAAACAAAAAGAATTGATTTTGAAATACAAACTTGTAGTCTTTTCATATTTTTTTAATTTATTGCAAAAAAGTTTGTCTGGAAAATATATACCAAATATTTTTCAAAATGTCATCTCACCCAAAATATCAAAGTTTTGACTTTCCAACTTGATTCTAAATGTGAAAAATTTCTGAAATAGCAGAACTGGAAAATTAAATATTTTTTTTTCTGGACCGTAAGATTACTTGAGCAAAAATAATATTATATTGAGTATCAAGTAGGCAAGTGCTGATGGGTGCTGATCTCTGGCATTAATAATCTTTTCCCTCATATAAACTGATACAATATTAACTTCATGCAGAGAGTATTCACATTTGTACACTGGTTGTTTGCAAGTTATTCATTATCACATGGCATTTTCTTCAGCATCTCTATTTCTGGAAGGTTTTCTTTATCCTAATTGATTGCTTGGTTGATCTTTAAAAGCCAGTACGTAGGAACCTTCTACTGAGATTTAGGAAAGTTGCTGATTTATTCCTGGTAGGAAGATTCCTGAGACTCTTTTAAAACTTAATTTCAAAATATAACAGTTTGTTTTCATGCTTCCATTATATTCACAAAAACTATAACAAAATAACATTCGCTTTTGGTTGCTTAATCCTGATATTTCCCATCTTGAAATAAAAAAAAAAAAAGTGACTGAGTTCATTGGAGACATAAACTACTTCTGTGTGCCATATGCTTTGGGGCAGGTTGTATTTTTATATATTTGTGCTACTAGACTTTAAAAGTATGTATTATTAGATATTTCCTCTGCTCTGTAATTGAGACCCTCCATCCTGGTTTAAGGCATATTCGGTGATACTTTACAGCACTGAAAAGTTAATAAAGGCAATTTAGTAATTAGTTGGTATAAGTTAAGGGTAATTTTGTCTTATAAATCCCTGTCATGTGTGTATATCTAAACAAAATTATTTTCTAGATGCTAAATGATAGCAAAGAAAATAGCTGGGACTGGTTTCTGATTTTGCAAGAGCTTGAAGAAAGAAGCTTCACATGAGAGAAGAGATTTAGAGAGAAGAGCTTCCTAAAGTAAAAATTCAGTTAAAATTGCTTACCAGGGTGAGAAGGTATGGGGTTAGGAAGCATCAATTCCCTTACAAGAAGAGCTTGAACTAGAAGGTTCACTCATCTAGGTATCATGGTTTGGACTTGGTGATTCTTTTGGTCATCAGACAAGATGTATTCCATCTCCAGAAAATGTAAGGTTCTTGAAATAATACAGACTTTTTCTGAGTCCTTAAGCATCTAACAGTTCTAAGTCACTGACTAGAAATATTAGGGTGCAAGTAAATGGTACTGGAAGTACTTAAGCTCTCAGTATACAAAGACAGTTTTCTGAGCAAGGAAATGGAGAACAATGTTCCACATCAATCAACATTTTCTAACCAAAATAATTGCATAGAATGGGATCAGAAATTCCTCTTAAAGAATTGTGGGGTCAACCCAGTGCTATTACAGGTAGCTTTTCCACTACCATGTCTCCCACTTCTCATTTTTCAAGAGCAAGCAAGTCCTAATAACAGTCCAGATGCATGCTTGCTTGATGAGCTTTCTTAAGGGAATGAGGAGCCTCAACAGAAAATGAATATATATATACTATATACTGTATATATACTGTACTTCTATACTGTACAGTATATATACATATACAGTATATATGTATATATACTTCTATACTGTATATAACTGTACTTCTATATACTGTACTTCTATATGGAAGGTAGCAGGGGTGGCCAAAAGTTAGTCACAGTGAAAGTATGAAAGTAATACATTTTGCTCTTGGAGAGAATATTGTGACAGAGATCCTGCATGTCAGAGAATCATGTGTCATATAAGCAAGCAGCTCAGCAATATGTGAAAGTTTAGACTGCAATTCAATTATTAGGGTTCAATTGCTAAGAATTTTAATTTTATTTCCTTGCTTAACCCATTCTTCAGCAGAGAGGCAAAGTGTTGGTGGACTCAGTAAGATTCATCACAGTAATACAGGAGCTGAGGCAAAGACACGAGGTATCTGCATCCTGCACAATACAGCTGGAATTAAGTTTCTGAGCATTTGTGTCAGCCACTGAACTGGAGGATTATGCTAGAGAAAAATACTATAAAGCCTAAGGATAATCGTAGTGGGAAACTACATGAAACAGCTGCTGCTCACAAGCATGCAGCAGGAAAAGGTTGTGCATACTGTATACAATATGGGACTAATGAAATAGATAAAAGGCAAAATGCCAGAATATATTTACTGACTTGAGCTGCTATAAAGAACAGAAGTTGCATTTTCTTGAGAGTATGAAAAAATCAGCATATTTTGATAGCTCTTTATATAACATGCAAACCAAAAGTAGAATGACAGTGGCACAAAGTTCTTTGACAAACAGCAGTCAAAGCAAGATTTAAAATACAATTTTTAATACATTATATTTAAAATACAATGCCTTTACAATGGACACATAGTTCATGACTTAATTCTCCACATTTCTCTGCTTGAATTTGTGGAGTAGGCAGAATTGGCAGACAGTGCACCAATTTATTGATATTAATTTGGATTCAAAGCTAAGGTGTCACCTGATGAAGTCTAATGCACTTAAATTTTAGATGGACAAAATCCAACCTGCATAATTCTGTAATAACTGATATATTGAAGACGACTCAGTACTCAATACTAGAAATGTTATTATAAATGTCAAAGACTAAAAGAATGTTATAGTTGAATTTCTAATCAGGATATATGATAATTCAGCCTATGCTTTTTACATCCATAATCTTAGATGGTTTTTCCTGGATTAATATCAGTTTCCTGAATGGCTTACTCTTTTTCACTTTGTGTATTAATCACCTGAATGTCTTTTATGACAGGTCTGTCTGTTAGCATAGATAAATTATTGGGGACCTTCTCCTCTGGCTATTGTGCTTTTCACTGCCAAGTAATTAAATAATTACACACAAAATAATTAGGCACAAAAGATGTATTTCTTTAAAACTGTGCTGTATTGTATAATCACAGCACTATCATTAGTACATCAGCCTGTGCTATGCCATATGTTATGAACAGAAAATAAAGGTTTGTTTTTGTTTTCCTGTTTATTTGACTTGCAGTTGAAACTGCCTGTTCTGCTGGAAATCTATCTGTGTCTTCCAAAACCCTGATTGGAAGATGTGGGACTTGTTTCAGTTCCACCTAATTTCAGGCATTGCTTAAATTTGGAGCAGTGTTACCCAAGGCTGCATTTGCTGTCAGAAGTAGAGACAGAAGTTTCTAAAAGGTAATTCAACCCACTTAAGAAGTGAATCACGTTCTTGAGGTTTAGACAGCCTAGGGCAATAAAGCTTCTAACTTATACTCCTAAGTTAAATGTTTCAAGTTAACTGATTGGTTAGAGGCCACAGTGTGTGATTAGGACTTTAACACCTGTGAAACAGATCACGAAAGCAAAGTATGGAAAGTGAGAAATAGAAGAGGAAAAAAAAATCATAAAAAACAGGGTTGGCTACTGTGTGCAGAGTTAGGAAATAAAGGAGAACACAATAAAATTGCAATAAAAGAATTGCATGAGTATATTCATACTTGAAAATGAAAAGTGGCACCTGGAGTTGCTCTACATATATGAATGTTTGTGCATGTACAAACAAGAGCCGTTGAAACCAGTAATGTGCACAAACATTTACATAGACATAGATAGTAACATATACATTGTTTTAAGTGGAAAAAGGCTTCAGTCCACCAAGGAATAAGGAATAATTCATGTAAGTTGGAATCCAACAACTGAAGTTAGGAGTTAAAACTATCTTCATATATAAAGACAAGGGTCTTTTTCTATTTGAAGTGTTAAAAATATCTGCATTACCCAATATAATAAAATAGAAGTGTTTGCCCCTTTATAAGATAGTGCTTTGAAACTACTACTGCGAAATCCAATAGAAATCCAACACAGATAATCAGAGGCTTATATGAGCTGTATAATCATAATTTACTCATAATTAAATAAAATAGGTAGAATAATTTTTGAAAAGCCAACAAAAAATACCCCAGGACATGAAGATCCTGACCTAACAATAACTGTAAAACTTACTCGTGCAACACATTCACTTTTAGATATCAAGTGTACCAACATGTCACTACAAACAAGGATAAAGTCTTGACTTGTTGATTGACCTCAGGCCAGGTTACACCTCAAGAGCTTCAAGGATTCTGAAAAGAGTTGGCTATTTATGTGAATTATGTGAACATTCAGAGTTACACCAGCCAAAGAAGGAAATACAACCTCAATTTACAAGTGCTTGTCAATGTCTCACTAACAGGGATTTGGTTAAGTTTTCTCTAGTGACTGGTATTCCCAAACCTTTACTCTTTCTCACCTTCCCTTGAAACATCTGTGTCCTGTTTAGGGAGAATTTTCTTGACTACAAAGGCCTCTGCTTCAATCTGACATAAAAATTTGTATGTGCTGATGACGCATATTACTTGAGTGACTATTTAAGTCTACATCCCTTCTAGAGAGTCTAGTGTTACTACTTAAAGTTTCCACCTGCAGCCAAGTGTCTTTATTTACAAGACTCAATAGGATTCTCTGATTCTTCCACTACTGCCTTCACTTCTTGTGCTTTCCCCTGGCTGTCAGCATGTTTTGGCTGAGAATATCTATTTTTTTTCTAATGTCTTCTTCATTTTTACCTCTCTTCATTACTTTCCTCATTTTGAAAATAATCCACCAGCCCTTTTATGCCTCTTCTGCGAATTTTTCTATTTCACTTTTCCCACAGCAGCAAGAATAGCAAAATAAATAAGAATAATTCTTAAAAATTTACAAAATGATGAAAATTGAAGAATAGCCTATCTTTTGATAAATGCATTACTTTTTGTTTTTGTAACATGCACAATGACTTGATTTCCTCTTCTTTCTTAGAAAGAAAATCATTCTTTGGAGGACCAAACAAAGATGAAGCATATCACTTCCAACTCCTACCATGCACATCACAATGCTGAGAAGATAAATATTAGTGAAAAGCAAGCAAAGTCCATGATATTACTTATACAGCAAAATATAATTCCTACAGACAAGGGGATTCAAAGAATTAATGAATCTGTGATTAATTTTAAAGGGCCTATATTTAGGGATCAAGGGATATATAGGGATCCTCCCGAGGGTCTCTCTGGGGACCCTCCCGAAGGTCTTACTGGGGACCTTCCCTGAGGAACTCGACGAGGTTTCTCCCAAGGAACTTTCTAGGTATCCTCATGAGGGTCTCTCTGGGCACTCTCCCGAAAGTCTCACTGGGGACCTTCCCTGAGGAACTCGATGGGGTTCCTCCTGAGAATCTCTCCGGGCATCCTCCTTCATGGGATGCCTTCTTTCGCACAAGAACTCTCGTTTCCCTCCGTTAGTGGCCAATTCCCCTGTGGTAGGAACCGTATAGGAGGTCCACACTCACTTCGTCAATAATCTGATGTCTCGATCATTCGCACACCCATGGGACCGTTCCCAACCCAGAAGATGGCATACTCACTGTTGATAACCTCCACCTTTGGATCTTCGTGCACAAAAATTACGGGTACTCCTTCCTTTGGCTGGGAACCTTATTACTGCAGTCCTTTGGATGAGATCTCAATAGTTCCTTCCTTGCTACTTACTACAATTTTGGTTCGTGAGGTCAGACCGAGTTTGGGCCCAAACCCTAACTCTGGGACCATCTGAAGATAGGATGCCTTACTGAAGTTAGATTGGTTCACCAGAGTTGGTCTAATCACATCGGGGTCACCAAATTGTTATAAACTGATAAATTCTCCAAGCCAATTAATTTATTAGTATTGTTTATTGTAAATAGCAAGCGAGCAGTGCTGGGCAGCCGGGGAGTCTCCGCTCCACCAATGGCGCACGCTGTAGTACGTGAGGGTGCTTCTTTTAACACTGGCGCCCAGAAGTTGCTTCCCAGTTTCAGTTGTTCTCTCTAGTATGCTGCAATTCTTCTGCACATGCTCTCTCTTTGTTGGTAGGGGTCCCTGAGGCCTCCTAGTGGTCTTTGATGAAGGCCGCTCTTCTTCCTCTGGGTTCTGCGCATGCTTCAATTTCCTGTGGTTTTGGCCTTATGCTGATACTATGTTCTTGTGGTATCTTGCACTCATAGCTTACGACACTTGCGATAAGCCTGTTCTTTTACAGTTTGTTCCATGAATTACAACCCATTTATCACAATACCTGAGAAAGCTTTTACATTCCTACTAGTCCCCCTATTTAACCTAGGTACAATTCAGACTCCCTAAAACTTGGGTTACCAATTTCTCTTTTAAATTTCCTTTATAGCTGGAAATAGAAGAAGGCATTAGTAGGCACTTTAAAGGATCTAAGTTATACATCTGCTATTATATGTTACAAATGCTGTCATACCCAGAGTCTATTTCAAGCTTCTTTATCATGATGCCTACATCTCTCCATGTGGTTAGGCCTCAGGAGAGCAGAGCCTTGAAGACCATCTGTATGAACTGTGGGCTTGCATAATAATGACTATCTTCTGAATGAATTGGCTTGGATCTTCCAGGGAAATCTGAAACACACTGTAAATGTCTGTTTTGAGACTCAGCCATTTCTTATCTATCTTGGTTTACTCAGAAATAACATTTTTGAAAAACCTTAGGATGCCCACTGACAGTCTCTAGATGGGATTTCAAAAATTTGAGTAGTATTGTTTTATTGTTGGTATAGACAGATGAAATATTCAAGAAAGAAATAGGTCAGTAATCTAATCAGCAGAAAATAAATAGGCTGATAGAATGCCAAGACTAAAGTTTCATGAAAGAACATGATCAAAAGCTACCAACTCCTTAAAATGAAGAATCCCATCCTTCAGAATGACCAGTGTTGGTCAGAAAAGTTCTGGACCACTTTATCATAAAATTTGATTTGTGTCATCCTGTGCAAGCCTCTTTCAAATCCAAGTCATTAGTAGTTATTATTTTTGAAGGAGTTATAAATCAGAATTTTCTTCAAATTTGCAGCAATAAAGTGCATATTTGAACAGTCCATGAATAATGGATAATGTGAAGTGATAAAAAAATGGGTACAACTACTAATATAACATTATTGAGAAAAAGAGTCACATTTTCTGTGGGAATTAATTCACTGATTTCCATTTCATATCACGTCCCTTGGTAAACAGTCATAAATGTTAGTTCTTCTGATAAATACACTTAATATGTACAAGGTCCTGTGCATTTTTAAAAAAACTTATTGAGGTGACTTAACTATAAAAAATAGAAGATGCATATTAGGAGAGTGACACTGTACTTGAAATAACTTTGGGTAGCTCAGTTTATCTTCAGTACAATGAGCACTATAGTACAACTCAGAATGTTTGATAAAGACATTAGGAAGGACATCACAACTTTTATGCTAAACTAGTGACAAGAGAACCCAGTGCCTATAAAAATTACCCAATCATCAACCAATTTAGATAAAGCCATTGGTTTATTTTTCACTCCGAATATCTGACCTTCTGTCAAGGGTGAAACATTCTAAATTAAAGCAGACATAAAAGGTATTATACCAAAGATAATATCAAATGTTTCATAAATCTCTTGAACAGACATTTTATCGCTTTCATGTCATATATTAGACCTGTCACCTAGACTATCTTTTAACTTGAAACATTTTACTGTATTTTTTTTAATCACAAAAAACTGGGAGATATCAGACTTTAAAACCTGCTTTTAGTTCACGATTGAGTAATTCCAGTTCATGGTCCAATACTAAAAGAGTACTACATTTGAGTAAAGGAAAGAAAACATTTCACTGCCAAGGTGAATTGCAATAACTCTGAGATAATGAAAGTTAGCTGTGCATGATTGCTACATTCTATGCCATCACTCCATGATCTATCACACTGATTTTTACACATACGCAAAATATACTTTTTAATTAATTTTTATGTTTAATTTTTATGCATGAATATATGAGTTCAATCAATATTTAGACAATAAAATGATTTTAACTTAAATATTGCAAGCAACAAGCATACTTAATCCTCAGTACAAGAGAGATGTAGAGCTACTGGATAGAGTCCAGTGCAGGCCTACGAGGATGATCAGGGGCCTGGAACATCTGCCCTGTGAGGAAAGGCTGAGAGAGCTGGGCCTGTTCAGCCTGAGAAGGCTGAGGGGAGATCTGATCAGTGTGTATAAATGCCTCAAGGGAGCCAGTCAGGAGGATGGAGCTGTCCTCTTTTCAGTGGTGGCCACTGATAGAACTAGAGGAAACGGCCACAAGCTGAGGCACCAAAAGTTCCACAGGAGGTTAAGGAAAAAAATCTTGAGAATGAGAGTGACAGAGCACTGGAACAGGTTGCCAAGAGAGATTGTGGAGTCTCCTTCTCTGGAGACCTTCAAAACCTCCCTGGATGCCACCCTGTGCCACATGCCTGTGTCACATACTGCTCAGACTAGATGATCTCTAAAGGTCCCTTCCAGCCTTAAGGCATCTATGATTCTATAATTAATTCATCTAGAGGAATATCTTATTATATAAACCTGGTACAGTAAGGCTGCACTGATCTAGTCTGTTCTCTCTTCTAGTCTTTTTTTAATCTGTATGGAAAAATATATTGATAACATAAAGTGAAAAGTAGAGCAGAGAGTCCAAGAAAGCTCTATTTAAGCAGAGTTGTTCACATTATACCTTGAGTCTTCTGAGGAGATATGAACTTGACACCTGGAACCTGTATTTCCACTACATCTACCCTATGTCTTGTTCCAGAGCTAGCTGGGTTGCAAATAACTGTGTTCCGAACTGTACTGTTACCTGTAGACCAGTCCTAATAGTCAAGAGAACATATGGTAATTCTATGGGATCTTGAGTAATGTATGTTCTTAGAAAATCACAGAGACACCTGTAACGTTCTCTACACAACCTACTAACCCTGAGGTATTCTATGACATTCGGCAATCTTCTGGCAGCAGTGTGATGTACTTTTACTGAAACAATGTGACTGCTGTGCAATTCTCTGTACTTCTTTGGGATTTTTTTTTCTATGAACATATTCTCATTAACTCTTTAAAAAAGAATGTATCCCCACTCTAATCATGCAGAAGCTCATAAAAAGGTAGAAGAAGTTCTGCTGCAGATCTGAACATCTGAATATCCTGCACATGACTGTGCATAGATAACTATAGAAAAGTCCAAGATGACACTGTTCATATACAGTGCCACATACGCTTCCAGTTCCAGTACTTCTAACTTAAAATCTTCCCTGGGCAAAAGATTTGTGTAGTCACTCCTAGTAGACATCTCTTCTGTGAACTTATCAATTTCTCCATGTAAACTTCCATAGCATCCTGTGACAAAGAGTTGAAGGAACGTCTGCTTATGGGATCTATAGCAATGCATATTCCCAAAAGGGTATAATTCTAATTTTCTGAGCACAACTTTGCCTGTATTTTTTTTTCTGCATTTCAGTTTGTTCTTACATTCTGCATTTAGGATTCTACTTATCTCAGTATAGGCTCCACTGGATCATCCTATGATGATAACTGAGGGCAAATAAATATAATTTTGAAGTCTAAGGAATAAACTTGCACATAGTTAGATGACCAGGTTACCTTTATTTGCATCAAATATCACAACAGAGTTGAAAATACCTGTTAATGTGAATCCAAAATCACAATAGCTGCAGTATTTTTCAGAAGTGTCATGAAACACTGTAAATGTCCTATTTTGACTTCATTGATTTTATGTTATATAGATTTCTGTGTGATTTACAAGAAGGAATTATTTCAATATTTCTCTTTTAAACTCTAATCTGAATATACTAGGATTTATAATAGGGTGAAGAAAAAGGAGAATTTCGTGATGAAGGTGATGATAGGGACAATTGGACAAATATATTAGAATCTTTTCTTGGCTTTAGAACTTCATTTGGGATTTCAGGCAAATCACACTGAACAAAATTCAAAAAAAAACATATAGGTAACATTTAAGTGTCCAAACCCAATAACTAGAAGAAAACCTCCCTTATGTTTAGCTTACCTCGTAAACGCTTATGGAACACATGAGAGTATTTTAAGATATGTTTACATAAAGTTTTTTTCACATTTCTGTTTAATCATTTATAACGGGAGACAAATGATTTCCTCACTTGGTCTGAAAAGCAAAGGAATTGAGGGATATACACACATTTTTTAGCAGTCTATGGTTGACTGGCTTTCAGTTTTGAAGTGATTTTCTAAGCTGAGAAGCTGATTTAGGAACTTAATATCTAGATGAGCAATAGATTTAAGTTCATTTTATATAAGGTCATTTGTTTGATGTACCTATCCTTTGCTGCCTATTTCCCCTTTAAAGTTTAAGTGCCCATTCCAGATTTCAGGCCCAACCTTAGTGTTGGGGAGTTTAAGATCTTGCCCTCATACAAGGATTGTGGAATGCATTGGCTGGAATGATGGCCCAGGTGAGGGGAAGGACTAAACCAAAACCTTTTCATACAGATGGAAGCATTTGTGGATTTAAAGCAACATTTACATTAAAGCCTATTAACATTAGGCTATTACATATAACAGTACCAGCTGCTTCATTCTGAGTACATTAAGGATTATTAATATGCATTCTTGTATGTTTACAAAAGGTCAGCATTAAAATCATTATTTTTCTCATATGTATCTGGTACAAACATTAGTGTTTGACAGCTGTGGTTATTTAGCAATGTAGCCACCTGTTAGGGTGGAATCTATTTCAAAGTATACTGAAAACACAAAGTAGTAGAGCAAGGCTGTTTTGAGAGATGCTAATATAGTACAAAGGGTTGAATGCAAAAATTCTTCCTCAGTTTCCTTCCTCAGGAACTGCTGTTGAAAGGAGAGAAACTTATGCTTAACTGCTTAGGAATTTGTTCCTATAGTGAAATTGTTGATGTCCCAAATAGACACTGTATTCATCTCTAATTTGATGAGTAAGATAGGTGAGCTTCAGGATTCAGTGTAGCCTTATATGCCAGAAGATATTACTATCACATACAGCATGATGGATCAGATCTATTCTACATGAGCTGCAGAACGAATTTTGGGGATTTTGAAGCAACTCAGTGATTTGAATGGGGAACTTCTGTCTGTCAAGAAACTTCACAAAGCACAGTTTTATCTGTTATATACTGTAGTGTTCTCTGGGATGATGTTCTGAAAATACTTTCTGGCTCAGGCCCTGCTGTCATGATTATGAGATTACCTGGTTTCAAAATGTCACTGATGGTTAGTTGCAAAAATACTCAGTATATATGTGGCTACTGGAAGCAATGTTTCCACTAAGACTATCTAAATTTTGTGGCAGAAACTATGCCTCAGTTAACTTACCTGAGAGTGTGCAAGTGCTGCCACAACAAGGAAAGAAAGCAAGGTGGGAATTTCTAACCAAATTACCTGCTAGTGAAGTACCTAAGGGAATGTCTACAATTTGCGATGAAGACTACAAGCTGTCTCCCAGCTGACATTGACAGTAAATACACAAGCTGCTTGGGTCTGTAAGTAAAATAGTTATACATATATGGTGCTACTATTCAGTTAATAATGCACTGTTCTTTTTATATTTCTTCTAGACTTGTCTAACATTGTGGTCTTTGCCCCATGTTTCTAGACATATTTTATAGGGAGCTGGTTAAAATGTATGTGCATGCCTGATATCCATTCTTCTCTTTATTATTTCATAGATACAATCCTTGACTTTATACATTATTTAAATGCATAACTTATTTTAGAGTCCATTTCACAACTCTGTATTACTTTCAAAAACAAGGGCCATATTGCCAATTATTTTAAGGCTGAGGAAACAAGCAAGAACAAGGAATGATTGTAAGCATTTAAAACATTTAAAATGTTAGTATGTAAAATGGAACATTTAAAATGTTAGTAAAAAATACACATCAATAAAAAGATTAATTTGTTACCTAATTTCCCTCTTCTGGTTGACACCCACACAAAATATGGACAGTAATGTAATTAGCAACAAGAATTAATTTCTAACAGACAGGGAAAGCTCTATCCTTCAGTGACAGCTGAGAAGACAGGATGGCAGAAGACACTGCAGCCACAAGTCAATATTATGCCCTTTAATTTCAGATCAATTCAATGCAAGTCTGCATGAAAATGATCTGCAAGTCTGCATTAAAGTGGGAGCAGTGGGACAGATGTCCAAGGTCACAAGATGCAACCATTTTTTTTTAATATTTGTATACAAACCAAAAGATCAGAATGGCCTTTGCTGCATTTTAGACCAAAACTGTATATATCTAGCTGTAAAGAACATTGTTTACACATCATAATACAGATTAAATGAGTTCTGCAAGGTTTCATGCTCTATAGGAAATTTTTCAGTAAGAAAGCAACCAATGCATTTTAGAAGGTTTCACCTTCTTTTCCTATATTAACTCTCTCCTGTGACAATATAAATAGATTGAAAGCATAATTTTTTTTCCTAAAACTTGAAGATAATAGTACCTTCAGATGCTATTCAAATGCAGAGGGCTTCAGTCATTTCTAATATTGGGAACAGTTTGTCTTGATCTCATTAAAAATATAAAATCCAAATATTAACATAAAACTGCTATGCAGACCTGCTATGAAAATTCTCAAGAACTTAAATACTATTTCTAAAATCATACTTATATAACCTAGGTTAAAGGTAGATTAGAGAATGAGACTGATACATGAATGAGGGAATGTGAATCAGAATATATAACTTTACTTTTCACTCTTCAATCCAAATTTTTATCAAAAAATGATGTTTTGAAAGGAGAGAGATGCTCTTACAAAGTCTATTCCATCTGTGAGCTTACATGTCTATGCCTATTCACCATTCTGTCTGTAAGTTTTTTGGCAGTTAGCCTAGAAAAAGAATGTTTTCAGGTTTAGACATTTAAAATTTTATTATACCTTTTTCCATTTAAACATTATTGTCAAAGTGCATCGTTGTTAATAAATTGCAAAGTCTTGTTTTCATTATATACTATCTTATCTGTCAGTAGAAAGTATTAACATATTATTGTCCCAGAATTCACTTAGAGCTGTAAGAGGAAACAAAATGATGTGTTGATAACAGATTAAGTATATAATGCACAAGCCCTAAGGCTTTTAGTCTCTGGAGATGTTGCATTTCCATGGCAGTACCAGGATGTAATATAAATGAATGAAGAGTTACAGTCTGATAGTCAGGCACAGTGGATTGGATTTGAGGCATATTAAATACTTTTGTACTAATCAAATGAGTATTGCCAATGGACTGAGTGGTACAAAAGGCATACTAAAATTTTATACCATTTAGGCAACTTATTCAACTTCCAGTAATATGAATGTATGTTTGAAGGACAGCTCAAGGCTACTTGAACATTTTCTTTTTTTTTTTTTAATATTAAAGAAGGTTCTAATGGAATCCAGAGAAGTCCATACAGGAGAAAAATGCAATGCCTTATATTAAAAGCTGTGCTCATAAAGGAACAAGGAACCTGACGGTCTGTGGAGGCAAGTTGTGCCTAGTTCTAGTACCTAGTGGAGGTATACTCACATTTGTCTTTAAAGCAATGAGTCCATGCAACATAAATGGGAAGAGGTAAATTAGAGAAAAAAAATCAAACCCTGTATCATAAAGAACACATGAAAAAAATGTGGCCAGCAGCCCAGGTGAAAAGACAAAATTATAGGAGCATTAAAGAAGCAAGGATCATGGAGTTTCCAGAAAAGCCTTGCAATCTGCAAAATGTTGGCTAGGCAGATCCCAAACCCTATACCTTCTGTGATATGTCCATTCCTAATATAGAGTAGTCACTGCATAAACAAGTCCACAATAAGCTAGAAAAACTCTTAGACTAAAACACTTACCTATATTGTTTGATTGATAAAGCTCCATTCACTTGCTTTATTTCATGCTGTTCTGAAATTGATAGTCATTGAATGACTTCTTTATGTTTAAATTGTGCTGATTAGCCGGTTTTACCTTAATAACTCTATGATAGTGACTGCCTTATCTTGCCCTTTAATTTTAAAATTAATGAAGTAATCATTTATCCTGGTCTCTTTCTGTGTTCTGCCCAATTACTTTAGTGCTGAATGGTACTTTGCATTTTTGCTGGCCCATTAGTCCCATATCATGCTCTTTCTGGACTTCTTTGCTCGACTGAGGGATAATTAAATAGCGTCTTTTTGAATCTTTATAACCTTGGCACATAAATTTCCTTTCCAAACACTTTAACCTAATATATAAATGTCACTTAAACATCCACCTCTTATTTTTTTTTTCTGATTGCTTAAGGTATCAAACTCCAAAGCATGCCAAATATAATTATTGCTTCATTATTTAGATATTAAAAGCAAATCTTCTTGAGTCTTACTCCTTGGGGACAACACCTTTATATTGAAGTTGCACAGAAAACAGCTCTTTGTGACTCCCTGACATGGCAGACTTTGAATTGCATACAGACAGCTAACAGGAATTTTACAGCATTGAGCTGAAAGTGAATGAAGTAAATTTAACCCTGACTAGTTTACCATTCAAAGCTTGAAACTTTTAAATGCAGAACAGTCCTCTGTGGACTTTATGAAATAGGGCTGCAGTGAGCTGTTTACAAAAGATTTGTACTAAGAGGAGCCAGCCTCTTTCTGCTTGCTTGGGCAGTCTTACAAGCTCATTGTTTGCCCTTTATGATCTGACTGAAAAGCAAATTTTGGAGCCTGATGGCATTTATTCAGAGTATGTTCTGTGCTGGATAATGTGGTTATTTTATCTAGGAATGGCAAGCTCTGTGAAAAAGGGAGAGCAAAGAAGAAAAGACTTGCTTATTTTTTTAAAAAAAATCCTTAAAGATTTTATGCCTTTCATTTTAATTGAAGTCTTCCTAGGTTCATAAGCATAGGGAGCTGTGAGAGAGAGAGAGAGAAATAATATTTATTGGGGAAATGCTGGTGATCTGCACATGCAGCAGGTTCAGAGGTTAATGTGTTAAGAACAACCCTCTGTTGAATGTAATCTGCAAAATGTGATGCAAGATACCATCATATTTACATTTTAATAAGTGCTGTGCTATATTGATCACATGTTCTGAATTTTCATGCATACCTGCATAACATACCTGCACTGATAATGCTACCACTGAATTGGGGACTGGACCTGTATTTAAATATTCTACCATCAAGGGCCTGGAACATCTGCCCTATGAGCAAAGGCTGAGGGAGCTGGGCCTGTTCAGCCTGGAGAAGAGAAGGCT
>JAUBOD010000355.1:324387-336098 GCA_032353885.1 Nothura maculosa | reverse complement strand
TGGGGTGATACTTGTAATTTTTAACAGGGAATTACAACATATAAATGCTGCCTGGCTTCCCAGCAAGGACCTGAGATACCAAGGCCTGTCCTGCAAGTGGCACTGTAGTATCTGCATTGGGAGATCTCTCTGGTCTTAGATACTGGGGGCTGCTCAGCGCAATTAAGATCTATTAGTGCCCTCAGGAGAAGGACACTCAGACCAGCACAAGGCCAGAACCACCTGGCACCTCCAGGATTCGCCTTGCATTTGATCCATGCTTCAAGATAGGAGTTGAAGAGAGGTCCATGGTCATGTTGCCCATTCCACATTCCAGTGTGTGGTTGAGTCCCTGTGACTCTGTGTTTCTTTCAGAACAATCCAGACTGGTGCCTTATCTTCTGTGCTATTTCCCTGTGCTTCTTTCCCAAATATGGAGTTTGAGCCTGCCTTTTTTTTTTTTTCAGAGAGAATCTGGTGATTCTGGAAAGGATGAAAACTTTAGTACTATGTTTGTAGATATGCTCAATTGGTGCCCAGATTAGATCCACCACTTGGTATCCTTATTTGAGTAAAATTCCAAATACCACTGAGTCACTAAGTCCTGAAAAACATCATTGGGTGACCAAGCCTAACTTATTTTTAGGTGCTTGACTTTCAAGGGCCCTTGGCACTTTCCCAATGAATACATGGAGTGGCTAGGTCCCCCAGAAATGCTCTTTCACCTTCAAGGCAGCTAGGCAGGAGGAAAAAAAGGTCAACTTTCTTACCCATAAATAGAGGCCAGAGAAATGAAATAGATGGGCATCCAGCTGGGGCAGAAGGCAAAGACTATGCTGATCGCAGGAGGCAGAGGCGGGAGCCCTGTGCTTTGGGTCTCACCCCTGAGCATCCTCCCCATAGCCTTGCACAGTCCCTTATGGCCTGGCTGTGGGAGGTCTCTCTACAAGGCAAAACATCTCCTGCAGCGACCAAGGGCTGGGGAGAGATGGCTGCACCTTCACCAGGAGGCCTACGGGGAGGTTGGGGGAAAAGGGAAGAGCAAATCGCTCTGCACTTACAAAGCAGCCATGAACCCAAAGTACAGTGCAGATAAGAAGCCTTCTTTTGGCACTGGCAACAGTACTCATAAATTAGAGGAAGTTTCAGGTACCAGAAAACAGTTGATTTTGCTGTGTGGGGGGTTGGTTCGGTATCCATACCCGGAGGGTGCGTTTCTCTTGCAGCTTGCTGAGCTTGTCTTTCCTTCTGCAGGACTGGCCTTGCTGAGCTGTGCTCTTCAGGAGTTCCTGGAGTATTAATGGAGTGGCAAGGGAAGGTACATCTGAGGAGCAAGACCGTGCTGGGGGTGCTCACCATGCTCTGAAGTAGTCTGCACTTGGCATAGAAAAACTGTAGGACCCGCAGAGCATGAAAGGCTAGAAAGTGTGGCTCTACAGATACAACTGCAAAGGAGAGCTCAAGATGGTCTTTAAAGGGAAAGTCAAGTATCTCACCTAATCTTATGAGTCCACATCTCCTGTGACTTGGGATTAAAAACATCACAGGAGGCAACCACACCGGTGAATGAGAGCATCACTCAGCCTGCATACCTGGGAGACTTCCACTTTCCAAGGCAGTGATGCCACCTGCTTCCCGAGAGACAATAAGGACATGCTACGAGCTTCAGACCCAAACTTCTGATTGCCTTCTATGTCCTCAGAGTGCTGTGCCAGCTAAGGGATCAGTTGATCTGGGAGAAACCAAGGGAAAGATCAGTCCTTTCCCATGAGCACTAACCCACGAGGACACGGGAGGGTTCTATCCTCCCAGGCCTCAGTGAATAGAAAGAAAGAGAGAAGTGGAAGTGCACAGCATGCTTTCAAAGTCCACATTTGCACCTTGTTCTTTGCTGGGGGGAAAGAGGTGGTGGGGAGCGAGGGGAGGATTTGGCAGTTTGCAGGTTTTGGAAAGGGCCCAACTGCCTTAGGAGAAATTCCTCACATAGTTTTGCCATTAAGAAAGTGCTGACCTGTTTGGGGGTGTTTGCTGAGCAGCAAAGACGAGCCAAAAGCAGTCGGCAAGTGCTGAAAGAATACAGCCCATTTTCTCATCACTAGAGACATGCAGCAGGTCAGGATCTATGGGGAAAGCAGTGCCTGGTGCATAGTTATTTTGAAAGTCATAAGCAACTCCATCAGGATATTTTGATACTGACTGCCTTTGCCTGCAACCAGAAGAGATCCAGTTACAGCAGAGCAGCATCCTGGTACCCATAACACAGGTGAGTGTCAGAGGGATGTCCTGCTGGCTGCATCCAGGTTGTGTGGCTGGAAACTAGAGTCCAGGACCTCTCTCTATTGCTCCTTGAAGCCCACCTGTCCCACAGGTGACACCTGGTAGAATAGGCTAAGAGCTGAAGTCTCAGGATAAGGATGAGATGATGAAAGAAAGGCAAGGACATGATTTCTGGTAGGACCTGGGGAACCTTTGGAAATGCGAGGTATGTGCACAGGACAGGGAAGCTCTTCCTTACTAATAGCATAGCCAGGCTGTTAGTGCTGATAACTGAAATGTCAGAGAAGAGTATTCAAGCTAGAAGCAGGCAGGTGGAGGAGAGCACCTGGTTTGGACTGGTGTGAGTCACGCAGGGAATGTAGCTAATGTTCAATGAACCTCTGAAAGGCCAGAAGGTAAATAAACAGCATAACTGCAATAAATAAGGAGGGCAAATCAGACCACCCACAGTGCCAGGGCAGCAGCAAGTGTAGGTCTGAGCAGCAGAATGAAGGCAAACCTGCAAGTGCACTGATGCCTAAGAAACAAGAAAGGAGAACCAGAATGGTGGGTCAATAAAATTCAGGGTCTACTGCTTCACAGGACAGAGAGAGAAGGACCTACATGCTGGGGCATGGCAATTTATATGGAGGATAACATAAAACATATTAAGAGATAAGAGACCTCCTTGGACACCTCTTGGAGTGTTTTCTAATAACTAATCCCAGATTTTGCTAATAACAAATGTACCGTCTGCTCAGGAAATGCCCGATGAAGTTAGGGGAGCTGCAACTCTGGAAATGGGACACTTAAACTCTCCACTTGCAGACAGGTTCAAAGCATCAGGGAATACGACATAAAGATAAAATCTTTGCATGCAATAAATGATGCCATCCCACCACAAGTACTCCAAGAACTCACAGGAAAAGAGGTTCTTGAAGCAGATCTTCTGGGTCTGCTCTTGAGCAGCACATGAGGCTTAGCTCAAGAGGATGCAGTACAGCCTGTGGTACAGTGTAATTTATTTTTTTGACCAGGCTTAATAAATTGAGTACTTATTTATTCATTGTCAAGATAAGAGATCATGTAAAAATGAATCAATGTGTTCCCCCCACAAAAAAAAAGAAGAAAAAATGAAACCAACACAAAAACCCTCAAAGGTGTGGCTCAGAAATCTAAAGACTTCAAGCTGCCTGGAGACCGAAACAAAACACTGTATTAGGAGTCCCTGCAAATGTGTACCAAAGTCCAGCAAAGCCCCTGTGCAGATGACGAGAAAGAGTGGGCAGCATGGGGAAAAGGTCAATGCTGAAGAGCAGAAGGCCTGCCAAAATAGCAGGGAAGCTCAAAAAACACAGCAGGTCAGATGTAAACAGGAAAGCAAGAGGACTAGAAGCAAATTTGAGTAAGATTTTGCCAAGCTTGCTCAAACCAGCAGTGAGGAGCTCAGCAAATCTCTGCAGCCCTGGGAGCTGCAGGGCCCATGAGAGAGCATGGAGAGCGCAGGGTAAAGATGGGGAGACCATGGCAGTGTCAAGTGCAGGAGCTGGCAGTCCCAAGAGTGGCCAGCACCAGCTGGGTGCTCCCACATCTTGAAGAAGGAGCAGCAGGGAAATATGCACAAGTTGCAGGCAGGAGGGAGATCTCTCAGCAGAGCAAAATCTTTTTCCTCACAGGTAGAGAGTCCAATGGGGCAGAGGGTTCAGAAATACCCAGGCATTTTTTTTTCCTGACTGCTGAATTTGCAAGCAGATGCTGATTTGCAAGCAGATGCAAGCCTACCATTTTAGCTTCAGTCTGGGTTGTACCATAAAACTAGACTCCGGTGCTCTCCAGCATATCCAGTGACGTGCACAAGCTGTCTATGAGGATCCTCAAGGACCAAGACCCTCATGGCTCTGATACTGTGTGGGATCAGACCTGCTTGGGGTATGTGGGAAGTCAAGTGTCTCAGCAGTTTATTCAGCGCTCCTGCATATCCTGACATGGAAGAGCAGGGAAGAACTTCCACATATCCAGTCACTCTGTTGCCTGAAGTGCAGGCCATCATGGGCTCCTCTGTGAAGAAATGGGAATTTCCTCTTCCCAGGAAGGAAGCAACTTATTTTGAGTTTGGCTGGGGCAAAAGACTTCATTTTTTTCTTTCTTTCGACTAATGCTAAAGCAAAGTTGACCGTTGTTTTCCAGGGATAACGTTGTGTGCAATCTGGGAAAAAGGAGGTGATAATCTCATGGCTCCTGGAAGCCACCCAGCAGTTTGAGGCCATCCTAATCAGACAGGGGCAATTCATTGCCAGGCTGATACCAAGCTGCCTTGATACAGCACTAGGAGCAGAGCCAAAAGTCTCGTGCCAAGGAGGGTTTGCAGCAGATGTATTGGCTGCATTATGGGTCTGTCTCTGAGAGACCAGCATAGCCACATGCCTGGTCCTCCTGTTTTAGGACAGTTTCCTCTTGTTTTTATTTTCACACAGGCAAAATGCAGCTATGAGCAGAGCAGTCATGTCCCCCTGCAAGTGAGCAGGACCAGCAGTCTATAAGACCATGCATTCCACAATATTCTGCTTGCCCCACCAGGCCCTCCTCCGGCTGCCAGTCGTGTGCCACCTCTGTCCTTCCACCTATGTGCTGCTCGTCTGTAATCTATAGAAAGCCACTGTAATTATAATAGTCAAAGGGTAAAGACTGGGACATCATCAGGCTGGGCCCAGCTGCCTCCTGCAAAGACCATTTCATGCTTGGCCAGAGTTCAAGGCTCTCAGGATGCTCAAGTGACTACCTGTCTGTCAATGAAGGAAGGATAAGGAATGTATGCATTTCTGTGTGTGTCAAAATAAATAGCTTTAAAGAGATCTCTCTGAAAGGGTTGGGGATGGGAAGCAGGAATTTGGCAGAGTTTGCCTGCTCTGTGGCTAACAGCCCTGACTCATGTCAAGCAAGGCTGATTTTGATTTGAACTGATCTGCAAGTCCCTGGAGAAAAACAAGGAAGTGTGTGTTTGTGAGCAGAGCTTGATGGGGCACAGCACCCTCATACAGGCCGACTAAGGGAGTCAGGACAAGAGGAAAAGGGTCCCCTCTCCATGGGCCCAAGGTGTCCTCCAGGCTGGGAGCTCACAGCTGTGCGTGGCCCCAAGCAAGCCAAGCAAAACTAGGGGAGGGATCCAGAAAGGCCAGAGCCGGAAGCCAGGATGTCCTGATGTGGGAGGACTCCTCCCTAGCATGAGCAATTCAGGCATTGTGACTAAACTGGGAGAGTGGGGGAAGTCTCCATGAGCTTGCCAGGCTCCACTGGGTTTAGCAATAGGAATGGGAAGAAACTTATGTCTGGTTACTGGCTGTGGACTGTCTCATTGTACTCATATAATATCCCTAGTCATTGGATTAAGGATACTGGAAGGGACATGCCTATGTAGGCCATTTAGGATCTGTTCATGGGATTGTTGACTATGAATTTCCCTCCTGCCCTTCTGACCTGTTGATCCTATTCTCTTCCATGCCCTACCCTGCCCAGTAGGCTCCAGAAGGGCAGTACTGCTGGGGACAGAACTGCTTCCAACCTTTCTTTAATGAGTGTTACCTAGTGCCCCTAGTGCTGAAGTTGTGGGATCAGCTCTGCATTCACCTCATCCACTACCTTCATGAGCTTGTAATTGTCCATCATGTCCCTTCCACCTTCTTGTGTCCTAATGAGAGCCTCTACCACCATAGTCTCTCCCATGAGCTAGTTGCTCCATCTCCTGGATCATTTTGTTTGCTCTTTTCAGCATGGTCTCCAGCTCCCCAGGGAGCTTCTCAATCTGTAGAGACCAGACTTTCACATCATGCTTGTGCTGTGTGTGCACCAAGGTTTCACATGGCGTCAAAGCTGTACCCTCTACATTTCCCACTGGCATCATACAAACAGGATCGTGAAGCAGGAAGGGAAATGTGCTATTTTCCACACCCAACTGGGAGTCAGAGAAATGCAAGGGCAAGCCAAATGGATGAGCCATGCAAGAAGCATCCGCCTTGTCCTCTTTCCCATGAAACGCTGCTCTCAGCATTTCTTTTGATGTGTGCAGAAGATTTTTTTCCATGGAGTGGATGAGTCATGGAGGAGAAGAGGGGAGCGGGGACAGCTAGGACACTCCAGTTGCCTGAGCCAAGTGGGGAAGTGGGGAGGCCACTTGGAGGGAGCAGGCACCACTCCAGGCTGCAGGCAAAAGCCATGCAGCAGGAAGCAGGAACGAGCTGGGTCAAGGACGCGCAAGGCGCAGGCGGTTGGGGCGCACGTTCTCCTGGCTGATTCTGCACATGGACTCCTTCAAACCCATGGAGGCTTGGGATAGGAATGTGGATTGCTCTTGGGACGCCCTCCTCCTTGCCTGAGGTTACTGCGCACATGGGGGTGAGCTCCCAGCTATGACCGTGCCAGATGAGCAGGGCTCTTGCCTCTCCTTATCTCTCTTGCGTGTTGCTCAGCTCTTTTATTGCTGATATCCGGCTTGGGATCGGGCCAGGCCATCTCCATGGAGCCGTGACTCAGCCAAACGGGTGGCAGGCTGCTCCTTACAGCCTGTGGCTGGACGGCAAGAGGCAGCTCTCTGCTCAGCCTTGATCTGTCCCAGTTGTCCCAGTGCAACCTGCTTTCTTCGCTGGGGGACCCATGTTGCGTGGGGCTGCAGACTGGAGCCTGTCCTGCCCCTGCTGGGGCTAGGGCTGATGGCACCTTGTCCCCTGGGCTCTGTTTGCCTCCCTGCCAACCACAGCGACCTGCACTATCCTGTAGTTTCTGCATCCACAGGAGCTAATGGGTGGGCTATAGATCCTGGAGCGTTTCTGCTCCCGTCCAGGCCTCCAGCCACCCCCGTAACGACTCCTTCCTGCCTCTCTCCAGCCTCCTGCTTGTGTGTCTGCCAAGCAGACTGGGGCTAGGTGCAGGGCTGCTGTGGCTGCAGCCTCCCCGGCACCCTCATCTGCATTAGATCAGCCCTGTGCACATGGACGGGTAATGTGCTTCCCTTCCCCGCCAAGGTCTTGCATTTGCCAGGTTCCCCCCTTTTGGGGAATATCTG
Source organism: Nothura maculosa (assembly GCA_032353885.1). Taxonomy (NCBI): domain Eukaryota; kingdom Metazoa; phylum Chordata; class Aves; order Tinamiformes; family Tinamidae; genus Nothura; species Nothura maculosa. The sequence continues at coordinate 328,807 of JAUBOD010000355.1, read as the reverse complement.
GATTTCCAATTATCCCCACTGCCTGCCTGAGCTCCTTGGGTTTTTCCCAAACCCTGCCCCTCTCTGTGTTGTGTGCAGGGGGATGCGTTTTGCAGACAGAGTCAGGATGCGGTTACATCCCTTGTCAGATCTTGTGGGAAGGGAGGCTGCAGCGAGGTCCTCTGCAGCAACACAGCCTTCCTTGGCCTGCTCCCTGTGCCACTACCCTGCCTTACTGCCCAGGCTGCAAGTGCACGTGGACTTCTGAGACAGAGCAAAGAAAGCAGCAGGGAAATGCAGACCTGGCAGGGGCTGCGGCTTGCAAATACCCGGGTGCCACTTCTCATTGCTGGCGCTTGTCCTTCTGCCATGTCAAAACAGCCCGGGAAATCCATCTCTGCTTCCTACATGAGCATCGGAATGAGCAGAGGGAGCCCTCCAGCAGGCCCCTGGATTGGGAGCTTTGCAATAACCCCGCATGGCTTTGCCAAGGGGAACTGTGCTGATCCGTGCGGGAGAGAGCCCCCCAAGCCCTGCCTTTGGGGAGGGAGCGTTTCCCCTTTCTCAGCCCGGGGGTAATTGTAATCCCAGTGACTCGATCCTGGAGGCTTTGACCTCCTTGCTTTGATGCTTTGTGGGCATCCTCGCACCAGCCAGCGCCTGGAAAAAGAAAAGAAAAAAAAAAAAAAGAAAGAAAGAAAGAAAATGGAGAAAAGCCTAGGGGGAGGGAGGAGGCGGGGGATTCAAAATGAGCGGCAGAGCTTGGAGCACTTTCACTGCACAGTGGCGCCCTGGGATCAGCCTGGGGTCACAGCGAGGAAAGGACACTGGCCAGGGCAGCACCACGTCCAGCACCGTGTCCATCACTCGGTGGGAGGAAGGGTCTCAGATGGCTCCTTGGGCTGAATCTCGCAGGGACACCTGTGCCCCCAAGCTGGAGAGGCCCTTCAGAAGCTGCGAACTTTTGGGGTGAGATCCTGCATGTGGAAGTGCAATCCTTCACAATCTCACTCCCAACACCCGCAAGCGGCTCCATCCTTGACTACAGTGATGCTAGAGGAGGGCCTGGGGGTGGCAGCTGAGGCCGAGGCCGCCCGTGTGTGCGGCTGCTTTCCCAGAGCCCATGACGCATGGGGCGAGTGGAAAACAAATGGCTCCAAGGGCTGCGCAGCGCTGGGAAAAGCCGCTCGGATACCGATAAATGTCACGTGGAGGAGGCAGGTTACAAAGGCCGGCTCTGTCGCGGCCGCCGTGACTAAGGCAAGGGCTCGGTGACGGGCACACACAGAGGAGCCTCCCGTCACTCGACTGGCTTTCCTGCTCCCCGGGCTTGCCGTGGCCTTTTGTTTCTCTGCCCGGCCGCTTGCCAAATATTGTCCTTTGTCTGCTCGTCCCTGGGCCCCAGCCTAGGGCTCCGGCTGCTCCATGTCCCTGCTTCCATCCTGCCCCAGCAGCAGCAGTAGGTTTTTTGTTGGGAGACAACAGGCCCAGCTTGGGAGTCATCTCCTTGGCCAACACCCAGGGCTGCTGTGGCCATTGGAGCGGGCAGGGGCCACACTGCCCATGTGGAGCTGCCTCTGGATGGGACAGCTCTGCTCAGGTACTGCTGCCCCTGGGCCACCAGCCCCGGGAAGCAGCGCAAAAGGAAAAGACAAGAGCCAGGAGCAGGGAGGGAGAAAGCGGGACCCTGTGGAAGCCACGTCGGGTAGTGACATGCAGAGACAAAAATGCAAAAACTTTGCTAGCGCCTGGAGCCTGCAGCGCTGCAAGGGCTTTCTGGAAGGAGCTTGGGAAACTTGGGAGCCGAGCGGCCGGGAAAGCTCTGCCGCTTTCTGTGCGGTCGGCTTTGGAAGAAGCAGCCTCCCTGGCAGCATCCCCCCTCCCTGCAGCGGGTAGTGTTTGTTTGCTTGGGACAGATGAGCCTCATTATCTGTCCCTCGTGGTCGTGGCTTTAAAACTTTAAAGCACAGTGGGAGGACGTTTTATTAGCATGGGAAACTGCTCCAGTGTCAGTGAGACTGGAGCGAGACATTGTTTTGCACGCAGCTCTGCTTGCCCAGAGCAGCCACCTCTGTGCCAGCAGGGCCAGAGACCCATGTGCAAGGAGCGGCAAGGGGAGCAGGCAGGTTAAACACCATCCCTTTCCACCCTCTATCCCCAGAGCTCACCGTGCTGGAGTGCAGTGGGACAAGGTGATTCCCTGTGCGGGAGGTGCCAGGCAGTGCCAGGCGAGGCAGCAAGGAGGAACCCGGGGTTGCAAGGAGGAATCCAGGGGTGCAAGGAGGAACCTGGGGCTGCAACTCACCCCATGGTGGCTGCTTCCTGCTCACAGCGATAGCATCTTTGCTCTCATCCAAAGGGCTGCCCACTTAATCACGTGGGAAGGGCCAGGCGGTGGGTCAGGGTAGCCCTGTTGTGATTTATACCTGGGGAGGCTCTAGGTCCCCAGCTGGGCTCATAAAGATGGGAAACGGCAGCGCTGCCCTTCACCAAAGCAATAACTCTGCCCTGCAACCTCTCTGCAAGAGAGTTTGCCCTGTCTGTCCACATCACATCACACTAAGTTCATTAAATGCCAGCTTACTATGAATGCTATCATTTTTTTTTCAAATTATCTATCATTTTTTTTCCAAGCACCATCCTTGTCCTAGGACTTCCCTCCTACTTGCTACAGACTCACAGCTGCTGCGGCTGCTCCCATGACCCGTCCATCCCTTCAGAAAACTGTGCATGAAACGGCTGTGCCACCATGTATCGCCTTTCGTGCAGTTTTGTGCAGTTTAGGCACTCGAGTAATGCCTACCAGCATCTCTCTGGCAGAGAGGAAGCCAACTGCAAAATAGGACAGGAGAAATAACCCACTTTTCCAACAGAGAATGTGTAAGTTTAACAGTTCTGTCCGTGTAAAAGCAACTCAGGTCCAAATCAAAGACAGCTTACATATCACGTCTAGCCAGGGCTTGAGCCAAGGAACATTTGGCCCCACTGTCCAAGGCACTGTGTAAAGGCGTGTAGTCAAAAGACACCCAGCGTGTTCACCTCTGTGAGCAGCTGCACGCCGCGGTTTATTCTGCTAGTGCTGAGCCATTGCTCAGACTAAACACTGCCTCCGCCATCCGTGAATCACCCGCTAGATCCGCTGGAAGTTTCCAGGGCTTGGATTTCAGAAAGTTGCTGCCGCGGGGCACCAAAGCGCTGCGCAAGACAAAGCAAGGTGTGGCGCTTTGGAGGATTACCTCGCCTGAGCTGCGGCCTGCAGGGGCTGGAGGGAGATGAAAGCTGGGGCCAGGACGGAGGGAGATGAAAGCGTGAGGGAGCACAGGCTCCACAACCTTTCCCTGCATGGAGAGGGGAAGTGCGTTGGACCGCCTGGACTCTGGCACCGCATCGCCCTGGTGAGGGCTGATGGTGCCCATGGCTTCCTAGGGCTTGTGGCCTCCTAGGAGCCACCATGTCCTAGGGGCTGCTGGTAGAGTGCAGAGAGCCAAGGTGCTGGGGAAAGGCCCAGGGGCATCCTCTGTGCATGCAAGCAGCACACGGGTTGCCCCTTCCCAAGCCGCACTGGTCCAAGAGGGCTCCCCAGGTGCAGCAACCCTCCCTGCAGGGCAGAACCGGGCCAGCCGGTGCCTCCGGGACAGGGCCGCTTGCTCGCCCCAGAGCAGGATTGAGCGCAGAATCCCGCTGCCCTGGGACCTTCACCGGAGCGGGGCTCGCACCGCGGCGGCAACCGCGCTCCTTGGGGGGTGGGCCGGGCCGAGCGGCCCCGGTACCGCCCCGCCTCCCCGGCCCGCTCCGCCCCAACGAGCCGCGCCGCGCCGAGCCGAGCCGAGCCGCGCCGCACAGCACAGCCGCCGTCCCGGCACCCGACGGGCACCATGCGCCCCCGGTGAGCAGCGGGGCCGCAGCTCCGGGGCGGCGGGAACCGAGCGGAGCACGTCGGGGGGGCGGGAGGCGGGGGGTGCCCGGGAGCCCCGGCACCGGGGCACGTCGGGGGTGCGGGAGGCGCCGGGGCCGGGAGGGTGCCGAGGAGCACGGAGCGGCACCGGGGAGCCCTGGGGGCGGGCAGGGGCTGCTGGGCTGCCCCGGAATGCTGGTGCTCGGGCTGCAGCGTGTGCGGGGCGCGGAGCTGCAGGGGGGTCTAACTGCTTGTCCCCCCTTCCCTCCCTTGCAGGTGTCCCCTGCGGCGGCCGCTGCTGCTCGGGCTCTTTGTCCTGCTGGTCCCCGCCGCTTTCCAGCAGCCCGGTAACTTCAGCGGGCCCTGGGAGCAGGGTGGGGGGCTACTGGGCTGTAGAGAGGTCCCTCCTGATATTCCTGGGGGAGCAGTGGTGCCCTTTTTGCTCCCCTCGCCATTCCTTATACTGCCACTCCACAGGAGAAGTAGCTGTAATGCCTGCGCTGCTATGGGCTGGGCATGGGTGGCATCTCCCACGGAGGGCAAAAC